>BMAU01012716.1:570000-593403 GCA_019973935.1 Trichonephila clavipes
TGCTGGCGTTTTACACGGAAGTTACGATATAATAACTACCTTTTCGATTGGAACAAGAAAACATCTTCATGGTAATGGGAAAGAACAGGAAATAATGTTTCATACGCTATGTAAATTAGTATCTAATTGACATTTAAATAAGTAATAAATTATGTCTTCCTTCCAAAAAGTAAAAAGAAGAAAGAACTGCAAGAAAAAACATGATCAAATTATTTTATTTTCAAATTCAAACTGAATGTCAGGGTAAAGAATATTTAATAGATATAATTGCTGAAATGTGTCTTCTTTTTTTTCCCCGCGAAAACTGCTTATTATTTCTACGTTATATTTAGTTGATCTATCATTTTATAATTTAATGCAATGGATATTAACAGCAGATGTGAAACTTTTCGAGTCAAATGGAAGAAAGCTTTAAATTTTTTTTTTATCATTCTTACGTAATCCAAAAAATCTTAAAAAACGAATCTTGTTTCTGAAAATCATCCAGATAAAAAATATTTTTTCTTAATTTGTCTTTATAAGCGAATGAGGTTTTTTAACCATTAATCAAATTTTTAAATAATTTTCTAATTAATAAAATACTATAACGTGCTCTGATTTTATTCAAGAGAGAATTTCTATAAATATAATTAGAATTTAACTACAGAAATCTTTTTAAATTTCTGCGTATTGCTCTATCTATTTCATTAAACAACGAAATAAAGGAAATTTAAGTGTTTCGAGCTATTTATAGAAATTATTTCCGAAAAAACTAAGATAAATTCTTGAACAAATCATCTTTAGTTTAATAATTAAAGAGTTATTTTCATTCTCAAAGCAATCTCAAGAGCACTCATGTTATGAAATTATCCACTTTTAAACAATTCTTCATGTAACTACAATATATATATCCATTATTGTAGTCTTTTTCTGTTTAGATTGCTTTCGGTTTTATTTCTGTTTGAATTTTTCTTTATTAGCCTATTGAGTCGCAAGGGGTGAAAATTGGTACCATCAAACTAGTTTAAGCCCATTTAATCTGCCCTAGGTCCAAAGTTGTTTTTTCACTAGCAAAGCTCCAATTCTAATTTTAATTTTTTTCTGTACTTTCTATTTTCCTTTACAGATTTACTTTTATTCTTTCATTTGAACGTAGTCTGAAAAATTAAAACTCTGTGTTAGATCGTGTTACTTATTTACAAATTTTAACTTTTGTATTTGTAAAATGATAAAGAATGCATATTTGATTCACTCCTCCTTTCACTTTTGAAAAAAAATTAACTTATTATTATAATTACACGTCTGAATTTTTTCTGTGTTTATTTTAATTACAAAACAGTGCTACTACAGATTTGTTGGGGAATTTTGAATGATAATATTCTTTAGTGCCGTGCACACGCAACTTTCATGAAAGGAGTTATATTTTTTAAAAAACCGTACACCAAAGCACTGAAATGTAATATTTATAATAAAAAATAGAAATTCTGTTGGTCTATGGGAGGGATTTGAGCCCCCGAAACCCACTATTTTATAGGCCGTTGATGTTCTTATAAACTTGTAATCTCTACCAAAAGACAGATAGTCAAAATCTTCAGTGATAGACAAACTTCTCTTTAGCAAAGAATAAGTAAAAAGGAAAATATTTGTCAAGTTAATATAATTTATTATAAAACGCAAGAAAGATTTAATAATAAATACCAATGCGATAAAGAAAGCTGTAATTCTGCATCTGTTGGCTTTTTTTTAAAATTAAAACTAAAATAATATACGTAATTAGTTTATATAAGCACCTTTTAACAAAATATAAAATAGAATTAAATAGATTTTTTTAATAGTTTTATGCATAAGCATTAGTCCGGCTTCTTTCTTTCTCTTTTTCTTTTCCTTCTCTTTCCTTTTTTTTTTTTTTTTTTTTTTTTTTTTTTTTTTTTGCTCTCGCCAGAATTCTTACTCGATATATAGTCTCGAACTATATTTGTTCGAAAAAAAAAAAAAAAAAAAAATTCGAATTTTTATGGAATTTTCCCGTTTGCAAAAAGTAAAATAACATTTAAAAGAATTTTTTCGAAACATTAAAATTGAATGACTTTATACTACTGTTTTAAAGTCTATATGGTGGGCCGAAAAAATATTTATACAATCCAGTAGCGCACACAAAATTTTTTCAAGGATGGGGGTCTGGGGTCGAAAGTCTACCATTTTGGTATCATGCTCCAATACGCAGCCCAACATATTTTTTTGATTGCGTTGATTTTCGGGAACAAAAACAATGCAAAATTAATTATTGAACAAATAATTAACATTAATTAATAAAATTAATTATAAAAACAAATACATCTTTAAATTTTGCGTAATATATACATAGGATTATAACCAATCGAAAAAAAAATCAAGGACTGGGGGGGCGGACCCCTAGGACAACCCCCTCTTGTGTGCGCCACTGATGCAATCATATTAATAGGTCATAGATTACCCCATCGCTGCATTAGTATTTTATATAAATAAATACATCGCGGTTTATTTAATGTTATAGAATTTATTTTTAATTTGATTTGGTATGTTCTCATTTTTTATTAATATCAATTGAAGAATCATGCAAGAAATAAAGAGGAAATACTTTTTTCTGAGAAACATACTTCTTATTTCAGGATATTACGCATTCAAAACGTGCTGTTGGTCATGCCTGAGTCAATCCGTATACAAATGACAGTAACATTTTTATTATTTCTTCCAGTATACGTAAGCAGGATGACCATCTAGCAGAAAATTATCTCTCACTTAATTTGCCGTAAAATGTACAATTTGCGACCATTGTCTCATACAGTCATCACCAATGGTGCGACAAAGCAGAAAACGTAGTCAGAAAATGTTGCTGGCATTGTTCAACAAATTTTAAAATTCAAAGATAAGATTTGGAGCCTAAAATGACAAATAAACAATTGAAAAGAATAATAATAGCCATTTGTTTCACGAATCATTCTAGAGACAGCTATAATAATTCATAAGCATTACAAATATATTATGCTTACTTTGATTTATGGGTATTTGATAGAGGCTTATAGAGAATGACGTTGACAATGAATTTAAAATGCTTTCTCAAGTAAAGTCTGTAATTTAAACTAATTTTTTTCTTCTTCTTACTGTTTGTGTGCAAACTTAACTTCCATTATTGATTCTCCATACAATGGTATTATATATTCGTAATCTCACATCAATTAGCATTTGTTTCGAATGAATTGCAGATCAAACAGTTTATAAACTCTTTCTTAGTTTGTATATTATTAATAAGTAGAGCAAGAATTTTACATCTGAACCTCTGAAAGGATTTGAAAGCATGAATATAAAAAGTAAAACGTACAAGAGGTAATTGAATAAAACAGTTCGTTGTTTTTACCATTTCTTGAGCTGAATAAGCCATATATTAAAAATAAGTTTTATAATTATTGCAGTATTTATTTTTTAATTTTTACTTTCTTTAAATGTATTCATTTAAAACAAGAGAATAATTTGTATTTTTTGAAATCTCATTTTTTTCATGCATTAGTTCAATAATTTTTTCTGTGATTGTAAAGTTAATAAGTCTTTTTTTTCTCTCACACACAGAAACATATATGAACTTAAAGTTATTCTTTACATTTCCAAAAAAAGAAACGATTAAAATCTTGATTGATTTTATTAAAAAACAGATTTAGGAGGGGAAAATTATTTAGGTCGGCACAAAATTTCAAACTCGTGTAAATTAAAAAATCTTTAAATTGGTAAGATTTATCCATTAACTAGATATCATTATTAATCAAATTAACAAACTTTTATTAAAATGCTTAATTTTGACTTTAACTAACATTTGAAATAAGTCATTTGATATTGAACATCGGTCTTGTATTCTGGAATGGGTACATTGCTATCAGTATGAAAACGATATGTATGATAAAGGACTTTTAAATTGATTTGAAGAGCTTAGAATTTTTTTCTAGCTGTTAACCAATTTTGAAACCGTATAACGATTTACTTAGCATTTAATTTTATTTTTAATTATGCTTCATACTTTTCTTATTCATATTTAATGTAATCATTTCTAAATGAGCTTTTCCGACATTATATCGGTGGTATTCATTAGAATTTGAGCTAGAATTTCTGGAACCCAATTGTTTTGTTATTTGGTCAATTCTAATATAAAACTGACTATGCAATAATTTAATCGCATGCTATGATATGAAATATTTACAGTACTTCATAAATGTATTTACGTACATTTATAAAGCATTCTAATTATATACATTTTACGTTATAAAATATTTGCAGTACTAGAAGTATTTACGTGCATTCATGAAGCATTTGTATTGTTAGAAATATTTAAAGTACTAGAAGGTTTTACATATATATATATACATTTGTTAAATATTTGTATTAGAAATATATTTACAGTACTAAAAGTACTTATATACATTTGTGAAGTATTTATATTAGAAATGTATATTTACAGTACTAGAAGTACTTACATACATTTATAGAGTATTTATATATTCAAAAATATTTTTTTTCAGCACTAGAAGTATTTACTTACATTTATGAAGTATTTATATTATATGAAACATATTTATAGAAGTATATTTTAATTCATTTATGAAATATTTATATTATTTGCAATATATATTTACATACCTTTATGAAATATTTATATTATTTGCAATATTTACATACTTTTAAGAAATATTTATACTATTTGCAATACTTGCATACTTTTCTAAAATATTTACGTTTAAAGTTAACAGGTTTTTACTTCTGACTGATGAATTAACCAATCATACAAATTGTTTCTAATATCTCACTATGAATATTAAACTAAAAGATGTCATTTTTTTAATAAAAATTCCAAGATGAATGTTTGCGTTTCAGAATAGTTATCCTTCGTCGGTTTTTTTCTCCAAAACGATTGTTCCAATTCTAAAAAAAGCTATGTCTAAAGCTATCGTTAAATCATTTGATATACATTTTCAAAAGAGTTCCACGTGATTGTTTTTTAGAAGGGATTTAGCCTCATTTTAAAAGTTACAATGAAAGTAAATGCTGCCTATTTTTCCAGGATTAAAATTTAACGATTTATCGGCATCTATTGTCTTATAGTTATACCTGATCCTTGGTATCTGTCTTATGTTCTCGGAGGCAATGCTGCCGACTTAGAATATGTTAATGCATAGAGATCTGGAATGTAGCAATTCTGCATGCATCATTTGAGGAATGCATAACTGATATCTTAAGATGACACTTTTTTTTCTCGAAAGATCTTTTGACATTTAGCCGCCTCTAATCTAGTTTTATCCGGTCCCAATTTTAGTTTTCTATATTTACATACTTTTGTGAAATATAGTATTGAAAAATTTGCATATTGCATTCCTCAAAAGTTATGATTTTCATTTTTTAAAAATAAATCGATTAAACTTTTAACTCCTTCATTTTTTTGATAAAAAATTGGCAATTTTTCTTTAAAACAGAGTTTGATTTCCGAGTTTTAAATATGAAACAAAATGAAGTTTGACATCATAATCCGGGTGATAATAAGGAAGTTATACATGTTTTTTCCAACAGTTTTTTTATTGAAACATACCAAGCATATTTCCAACCGAAGTTCCTTACAAGCAGAGTACTGTAATTAAAAATTTAATCTTAAATGTTCTCACAAAATAATTTAATTGTATCAGTATTCTAAAAAGTTAATTCTATATCTTGTAAAATTTTCTTAATAATATACATTAAATTTGAATTTTACTTAATAATGTTAATTTATAATAATTTGAGTAAAAATAATTTTTATAATTATTAATTTTGTTATTAATCGGTCTTTATTTCTCAAGCTTTGAATTTATATTTAGATCATTGAATCTGGCAATAATTGGTTTAACATTCTTTGATTCTAGCATGATCTAAGCATTTTCAAGTGCTTTTTTTTAGATCTATCACATTTTTTATTTGAATATGTGGATTTAAAGCTTCTATCCTTTATATTCTATAAGATTCCGTTCAGTATTATAAGCAGAAAAGGGCAAGGTAGGCTAGTTATTAAATTGGTTAAACCCCACTTTTTTAAACAAGCAATTCTCAGTCTTTAATGCTTATAAATTCTGCAGCATCCATCTTTTCATTGTTCCCAAAATTTTAATGATCTACCTGTTGATTCAAAATTAGTGTGACCAAATTTAAAAGCATATAACTATTTATGGTGAATTTCTATAGTTTTACTATTGATTTAATTTAAAAAACGAAACATTTAAATTATCAATCTAACCATTTTTATTAGCGGAAGTAAATTATAGTGCCGAAATATCATCCTCAAACCCGGAATAAAATTTTAAGGCTTTTGAAGGATGTTTGTTGAAATTCTGTTATAAATAAAGCATTTTTTTTCTTAAAAAAAGACATCCTTCTGATGTATTACTACCTAAACTTTAAAACGAAATAAAATTTGGCTCGCAATTAAAAGCTCCAGGGAAAAAATGTGAATGAAAGGAAGTCCTTAATGAAAAAGAAAAAAATAAAGTTGAAAAGAGAATTATCGCTGTAGAAAATCCTCTGCTTTAAAGAACTTTGGCAAAGAAACTTCCGGTATCGCAATCGACTATTTGTAGCCAGATAAGGAAAATTGGTTATAAAAAAGAGAATAAACCAGTCTATTATCAAATGTCAGCAAAGACAGTTGAAAAACGAAGAAAACACACTTGGCTTCTGTATTTAAGATTACGCAAAGGTATATGCAAAACATAGATAACTTCGGATAAAGCACTGTTTCATCCGTCATTTACAATTGGCGAAACGCAGTTACAACATATTACACGCAAAAAACGTCGAAAAGACGTTGCTTTTTTGGAAAAGGCAAGTAAACCGTCAGGTGTTACGGTAGGAATGGAAATGTGCTGTTAAGGCTTAACAAAACCATTTTTTTTTTGTAGAACGAAAGGCTAAAATTGATGCTACATACTATCAGCAAAAAGTTTTGAAGCCCATAATCAAAGAAAGTAAACGTCTTTACCTTCGCGGAATTTTTTTTTGTACCAAGATTCTGCACCAGGTCATACTGCAAAATCAGCTATAAAATGGATAAAAAATAAAAATAAATACATTTTCTTCCTTATGAGAAATAGCTATCATCACCCCGACTGTGCTCCATGCAAATATTTTTTATGGGAATACTTAAAAGAACAATTAAGTAGATGTAAAGTAAGAATTCTCCAAGGGCTTCAAAAAGTGATCAAAGAGGAAGTTAGAAAAATTCCCCCCAAAATGTTCGAGAAAGCTCTTTTGGCTTGGTTGAACATTTACTTAAAATGTACTATGCTAAAGGAAGCCACACTGGAAACTTCAAGTAAATAACTTTATTCAATAAAAACTTATGGTGCTCTGAAAATGGTCACACTCTTTTTGAATCAACCGGTATTTTTATCTTTAGTTTCCTTATCATTTTTGTTTTTCAAATATATTAAAAATTATACAAACACATACCTTCCATGTGGATTATAAGGTAACAAAGTAACCGCGGTAGACTAGTGGTCAAGGTAACGGAGTCATGGCTGACGTGTCATGAATTCGAGCCTAGTGCCGCTGAATAACCACAGTGTAGGGGGAGGGAAGATACACGTGAAATCTGTCGAAGCTCAAACGTCTTTCTGTTAATATGGTGTGGAAGTTAGGATAGAGGGTGCCAGAAAAGGTCTCGTCCTCGTCATTTGGCCATAGTTCAAAATTACGAGGTCCGTCGCCAAAAGCCCTCGAGTAGCTGAATAGTGAGATGTTAATTTTCACTTATTTACTCGCCATAGGGTAAAAGCCCTGTTATAAAGTAAATTCGCATATGTGTATAGATGAAATAACAGCGTTGTGTGTGTACGCGCGCAAATAAATTTACCGGGAAAGTACTAATCCAGTGTTTCTCAAACTTTCAATATTTGCGACCCAATTTTCAAGCATAATTTTCATCGCGTCCCCTTTCCATACATTAACAATGCATTGAATTCAATAATAATATACTTGACACTAAAGCTACAATACAACTTTAATTATAAACCATACAAATTATCAAGATACATATTAAATTTTATATCTAATTTTATACATGTCAAGTCCATGGGTTCACTGGTAATTATTAAACTTGTTCTTTACTTAGTATTGTTAAAAAAAATATCAAACACTAAGTGCAGGACTGATGCATTTATAAGTATATCATAAGACTTTTCAATATACTGATGCTCCCCTCCACGTAGGGCTATCACACCCCCTAAGAGGCGTGCCCCCCAGTTTGAAAAAAGCTGTGCTAATAAAAAAATCATGGCTTCGTCTTAGATTTTTTTTCAAAGTTTATTTAACCTTATTTAATCTTTTATATAATCGTTTTTAATCCAGAAATGGGGTGGGGGGATGATAGTGCAAAAATGCAAACATGTACACAATTCCTACAAATTACAATGAGCTCACCAATCGAAAGAACCTTGGCTGAAATGAGTAAATACAAATAAATTACTATATTTTATTTTAGCGAAAGAGTCCTTTCAGCTCTTAATGACAGTGTTTTTAAAATTTCATGAGAAAAGCTCAAGATCCAGAGAAGAGGCGTACCTAAGAAAGACAAGGGGAAGTTCGAAGAAGGAATCGTCAAAAGAAAGGAATAATTCTCGATCGAGCCGCCAAAGAATCTTCCTCCCTAAGATCGTTAAGTGTAATCATGACTGAAACAGATGAGCAATTTTGTCCGCTCTTGTCAGTTGGACCTGTCTTGTAGATCTCCAAGAGACGCTATCAATCATTCATATTTTAATGTCAGCGCTTCTCATAACAATTCATATATATTTATAAAGACATTTTTTTCCGTCTCTTGTTCTCATGATTATAGATAAACACTTTACACCAAACCGCTTCGAATCTTAATGAGACAAAATTCTACCGGAATAGTCCCTCCCTCTTCCCCCTCTAGTTTTTCATTTTCAGTCTTTGATTCCCACACGACTCGCTTTGACATTTTGAATGTGCCTTCTTCGAATAGAATTGAAATAAGCGATCTAAGAGGGAGTTCGGTTTTTCTTTATTGTTTCTTCACCCCACCCACCTTTTCCTATCTCGAATTTCAAAATCGATTGATTAATAGTTGAAGTGAAGTGTTTTTTAGAATAATAAATTTAAAGAGAGTGTGAGAGATGTATAACTTTCTCTTTCTTCAAAAAACAACAACCGTTTTTTATTATTATTATTACAAAAATGGCTAATAGTCCTGTATACATATGATTCGAGTGTGTATAGTATGTGTGTGTAATTTCATATGATCTTTTGATGTGTCACTCGGTATAAATGAAGCGAAACAGAAATGGAGGCTTAAGTTGAAGAACAGTTAAAAATTTTCATTATGCTTTTGCTATTATTATTATTATTACATATATATGTAATAGTATTTAGCAGGTTTTAGCCCTTTCATGACTAAAAGAAACATTGTAGCCCAATTTAAAATTGGTGATTGCCGTATTTAATTACAACCTTATTAGTATTCTTAAAGCAGAATGTCAAAATGGAACGTATGTCAAACGCAATTAGGTAGACGGGAACGGTCAGGGGAAAAAAATAACTGTCCAATTGGTGTCAGTGATAAAATATTTGTGGGCTATGACCTGTTATTATTTCAGTTTAATGTATCATGTAATAATGTAAAACTGTGTTTTATCACATGGTTTATGTTACTCAGTTAGTAAAATTTTGTGCAATAATAAAGTATATTTGAACAAATGAAAACGAATCCCTGATAATGACAAATAATTCCATGGGAACGATTCTATCCTATTCCCATAAAATTTCAAAAAACACTACACTGTTATGTATTTTGTGATTTTTATTCGTTTTATGTCTAAACATACTAAAATACACTGGTATATACTGATAATTACTCTTAGCAACCACATGGCCCAGTAAGATTTAATTTCGATGATCCAAATCAATGATACTCAATCTGCAACCCGCCGGCCTTTTCTGAGTTGCCGGAAAATTGCCATTAACCATTGAATAAGAGTTTCAATTATTTAAAAACAATGTACTTAAAATTTAAGACAATTTTATCAATCAAGAAATCAATTATATCAATTCAGCTATCAATTCACTTGTGTTTGATAGTAGAATGTGAACAAGAGATATGCTCAAGTTGAAAGGAAGTTGGAACTATATCATAACTCAGTATAAAATGCATAAATGCAAATACTTTTTGTGTGTGATTGATAGAAAGATGGACAGCATTAAAATAAAAGTCAAAAAGGAGTTTTAATATTTTGATCAATTTTGCTTTGCTCAATGTTATTTTGGCCTTTTATGTTTTTTTCCCTATATACTCATTTTGTGGCCCACGCGTGAAACCTATCATTTGTATGAGGTCCTGGCGGTAGAAAGGGTTAAGTACTCCTGATCTAAATTTTTGATGTTGCACTCAATAACGTAGACTAACATTCTTTACAGAGCGATCAAATATATACTACTTTTAGCATAACTATCCTTCTAAAAATATTTAGTAAATACCTCTTATATTTTTTTTAAAACTTCTTGGTAAACACAAATATAGTTTTCATAACGTGAAATTTGTTACTGGTCATAGTCAAATGTGCAGAAATAACTTTTAACGAGTAATATAAAAAAAAACCTTAAGTCAATTCCTACTTAGGTCAACAATGAAAAATGTTATTTTAGTCAATCAAATTTAATTAATGGATTGATATTTGAAAAAACTGTATCAACATCAAGTGTCATCCACTACAAGTTCAAAAATGTATTTGAACTTCAGTGGATGAATAAAAAACGTATTTTATTAACGATTGAAAATTTGAATAAGATATATATATATATATATATATATATATAGGGAGAGAGTGAACTAATATAGCAGGAATTGAAAAGAGATAGGGCCCTTTTTTCCTAATGGAGTATAAATAAGAAGTAACAATTATGTTTCAAAGCTTGTGAGATCAGGCAAAGTAGCAAATTTTTGCAATTCGAAGTACTAAATTAAGAATTATATTGTGAAGAATCCTCATTCTCCATGATTATATTTCCTGTGTCAACAGATACCTAAATAAACTTTTTTTGCACGTTGGCTTAATATTCTTAAGTGATAGTTTTGAAGCGTATTAACTCATGAATAGATATAGAATTAAATTAATCAAACAAATTAAATGTTATTTGAATAAAATTATTTAATCTGGAATATATTCATACTTATTTAGCCTGAAAAGTCTTTGCATAACAAGGAAACAGATTTAGAGATATTCTTTTTTTTTTGTTGTACACGGAATAATAAAGAAAAGAAACCATAAAAGAGAGAGAGAGAATGTATAATGAGACTAAACTTAACTTGCCATTTGTTGATATGAATACAAATTGTCGACCAGCATGATTTTTTTCTATTAGTAGAGAGAGATTCGCATGTCTTATACATAAGATATATTACTTTAAACTTGATTTACTAAACTACAGTAATTTTAATCTTTCTTTAGCTGATCACAATGTTTTGGACTTAGTAATTCCTGTTAACCTGTCTCCACGCTTGAGTGTATTTCATTTAATATGTATTTATTCATATAAACTGATTAATAATCGCTAGTTAATTAGCTACAAATACGGCTTACAAGTATTTATTTGAATGCTGCTCGTTCTCAAAGTATAATTTCTGTAATTCCATTTGGAGCATGGACGGAAAAAGAAATTGAAAATCATGCAATTATTTTTAAAGAATTATTTGACTGCGAGGTAATGATTTTTTTTTTTATGCGGAGAAAAAATAATTTGTTTTATACAAATTTTTTTTAAAAAAAATCTAAGATATGTTTTATGCATAAATATGTGCAGTAGAATTCTGTTAGAGAAGTATTAACAAAAAATTGAGACTTTATAAACATTTTGATTATTTAAAGCAGGGGTAGCCAACCCATGACACGCGTGTTACATTGTGGCACAGTGGAGTTGTAACAGTGGCATGCAAAGACTTTATGAAAAATTTACAAATTTTTGAAAGGATAATAAATAACTATTTTTTTTACAATTTTGTTGAAGTGGGGTTGTCTTAGACAAAAAACCTTAAAATTTGGATCAAGATATGTTTATGAATAAATGTTTTCCGCTTGAACATAATAAAATAAATATCACTCAAATCTAGCTGGGGTATGTACCTTTAAAAAACCTTATTTTGTAGGCATCTGGAAGAGCTAATCCTAATATAGATAGATGGCTTGATAAAAAAAATAGTAATTCAAAAGCCACATTATATATATATATATATATATATATATATATATATATATATGTAAATACTGAGAGTTTAATAATTATTTTGAATTAAATGATTCAAGTTACTCATTTTTATTTTCTACCTAACCTAATTGATTGAACTTGTAAAAAGTTTATTAACAATAAAACTTATGTTAGTACTTTCGCCTTATTTACTGTGCTATTTTTAAATTTCGACTACATAGACTTGCATTTTAAAAAATGTGCTATTTGCGTAAATTCTCATAATAAGTGTATAAGTAACATTTTTTTTTCACTTTTACATATTTGTTTGTTGGAAAAGTTGGATGTGGCACGCATAATTATTTTTTATCAAATAGAGGCACTCTTCCCAAAAAGGTTGGCCACCCCTGATTTAAAGAGTGAGAATCTGAAAATTTTTTTAGTTGGTTTTCTTAATGCTGTTCAAAAGCTCTAACATCAAAAAGTGCATTTATGTAAATAATGTTTGTTATAATTATACCATTTAAATTATAGCAATTATAACATAAACGTAATGTTGATAAAAAACTCAACAATAAATTTCTAACACTAACGTTGAAACTAAGAATTTCAATGATTTTCAAAAACATTATCAAATCTATCTATTTTTGTGTGTGTGATATTCAACAGTTTGAAAAAGATGAACACGATTTAATTAATTAATTAATCGTTTTCACTTGACAAAAAGAACCAAAAACCTCTTAATTAATTACTTTTGCTGTCTTACTGAATGTTGAATGAAATATTAGTAGTTTATATATGAGGATTGATTGATGGGTTTACTTACTCGTTTATGAAATAATTTACTTATGAAGAAAAAATTAATTACTACTAAAAATTTTGAGATTAATATAAAAACTCAAAATTTCTGCTTCTCCGTCATAATAAATATATCTAACATTTTAGTAATAACACAAAATTTAAAAAAACTTTTATACCGGCTTTATTAATGATAAAAAAAAAATCCCTGTCACAAAAGACTGTCTTATATTCACTGATCCATTCCAATCGTACCTTTAATAGTGAACTGAATTATTCTTCTTAATTTAACCGGAAATACTTCTACAAAAATAAAATAATTTTTATTGAAGGTATTTATCACACCGTATCTTTCAAATGCAGTTATTTATTACTAAAGTCGTTAAAATTTATTAAAGGGCTTCTCTAGGGTAAAATATGCAGCTGAAATTTTTAATTATAGCTTTAACTCTTCACATTGCAAAACGCAAAATAAATTCTCCACAAAGAAAGTCCAGTAACTGATAACTATCAGAAAATTAAAGAATAATGAATAAATTCAAATTATTAAGCTAAATTACAGACTCTCGCAGCTGTTGCTGGGGGATACACTATCAAATATTCATGAACCAAACATTGAAAAATTAGAATTGAATAATAATGAAGCTCAGAATTGTTAATCAGAAGGTCGGGAAAGGCCGATGGCTTTTCAAGAGAGAGAACTGCGATCTACTATCGATATTTTCGCGTGCAAAAATCGATGAAAATTAGGTGACGAAAAATGTTCTGGCATTGGGGAAGAACAGATAATGATTATAAAATTTACTAAAGCAATCGTCTCCGAAAGTATTGTCATAATATATATGTAAAATATAGTTATGTGGAGGCAAAATACTTTCTTAATTCATTCTAAAAGAGACTTGAGTCATATTTTTTTAATCTTTAAACGTAACTTTCCTTATTTAAATTGAAGATTGAAAAAAAATGTAAGAAAACATACCATATATTTAAAAATGCATGTTTATCTAAACTTGACTTGCTAGTAAAAAGAAATAATGTTAAGTTATATCTTTTCAAAATGAATTTTAATAATCTTTAATAACCTCTATTTGGAGGAATTCGGCAACTAAAAACATACCACCATTAAGAAAATATATAATGAATATCGTACAGTTGCGCACACAAGGAGGGGGGGGTAAGGAGACCCTCCTAAACCCTTGATTTTTTTTATTGATTATAACCTTATGTATATAGTACATAAAATTTAATTAAGTATTTGTTATTAATAATTAATTTTATTAACTAATGCTAATTATTTATTCGATAGTTAATTTTTTATTGTTTTTTGTTCTCGAAAATCGACAAAATCAAAAGAGAATGTTGAACTTTTAGCCCTGCCCCCCCTTGCAAAAATTCCTGTGTGCGCCACTGGTATCGTACTACATTGAACGCAAATTTTGCCTTTTACAGATAAGATATTTTAAAATATCATTTATTTATGTAAGGGTTGGAAAATAAAATATTTAATTCCATATTTTACTCGTTTCCAAAAAGTTCAGATTTCTTATTTAATTAAAAACTTTAAAAAAAATTCTTTTAGAATTCATTTGCTCAAATATTTCCTTTGAAGTAATGAAACACTGGTGTAACTAGTCTTGGGAAGCCCTGTACCAAAATTCCTTGGAAGCCCTTTTTTGGGGGCCTTTTAACACTGTATGATTTTTTACTTACACATTTTGAGTGCCCTTTAGTTTGGGTGCCCCGTATGATTGATATGGCGGAAGCTACGCCCCTGTAATGGAACAATATCACAAAGACCGTAGTGCAATCATTTTTTTTTTTTTTTTTTTTTGCAAGTTTTAAAATCACACAGTTTCTTTCTGGTAGTAGAGATTTTAAAGTGTACCATAACAGATTAACCTATGTCCTTCTAAATTTCGGAATTTAAGTGTTGGTGGGAAGCGATGTGTTGACGTCGTATATTTTTCTGTACAAAGTAAAAGAAAGAAAGAAATGCCAAGAAGAAAAGTCAAACTGCAGGCTTTAAAAACAACTTACTTAATTTTTTACAGTTTACTTTCAGAAAAGCTGCATTCCCATTTTTTTTAACTTCATAAACTTGATTGATTTTTGTTTTGTAATTTTTTTTGTCTCTGTTTTATTTATTTCTGTATGCTCCGTGTGATACTGTAAGTACCATATTTACTTCTATAAACTTTTAGTGACACTGTGTGATGGTGTATGTACTATATTTATTTCTATAAGCTTTACATTATACTGTTAGTATTCTATTTACTTCTATAAGTCCTGTGTGATGCTGTAAGTACTGTTTTTACGTCGGAAAACCCCATGTGATACTGAAAGTACTGTATTTTCTTCTGACAGCCCCATGTGATACTCTGTGATACTGTAAGTATTGTATTTATTTCTGTAAGCCCCATATGATACCTTAAGTACTCTATTTACTTCTACAAGCCCTGTGGGATACTGTAAGTACTATTTTTACTTCTGTAATCCCTGTGCGTGGTGCGCCTGAATTATTTTTATACGTTTTCAACAGTAAAAATTGTCAACAAAAAAATTAAAAAATTTTTGAGATGGAAAATAGTTTTACACAACTAGAACTACTCTAAGGGAAAATATTCAGAAAATTAAATTTAAAATGTTGTCCATTATAGTTTTTCCACATGTTTCCTAAAAGTTACTGTCCATTTTTTAATAAAAACTAAAATAATATTAATTGAGGGGAAAAAAACTTTATCTATTCTTTAAAAACTACAAGAGAAGCTTGCTTTATAAATTATAAATCATTAATTCAGCTACATTTCGATTTCACAGTTTAATGAACTCAGCTGGTCTCCACAGTTACAATCAATATCCGAGTTCCTTTTCAGCTACAGACTGAATGCGAATAGAATGTATTACATCAGACTGAAAACCATTAATAATGAATTTCAATGATGAATCCTTAAGCAAAGCTGACGTGATGACATATTTCATGGAGTTGCGTAAGTATACGTATATGATAGGAAGGGAGATCTAACTTAAAAAATCACATGTAAATCAATATTATCAGAACATATGTATCAATTACATAAAATAATAATGCATAAGTTTTATTTTATCGTTTGTTTTCAACTGGAAAATGATAAAATTGAGATCGGAGCTATAGTTTTGTGTTTATAAGATTTTTTTAAAAAAAAGTCAGAATTCTCTCTCTCTCAAAAAAAAATAGCACAGCCGGATAAGCTTTGAAGGGTTCAAACATTTCCCCTTAGGTTATGTTTTTCTAATTTAAATTTTATTCCTCAGAATTTTATACAGTTAAGCTGAAAAACAGAAAAAGCTTCAGAAACAGAATGTTGACGCTATTAATTAGGTACTACTAGTAGCGCACACAGAAATTTTTCAAAAGGGGTTCTAGGGTCGAAAGTCTACCATTCCCGTATCATATATCAATACGTCGTCAAACGTGTTTCTTTGATTTTGTCGACTTTCGGGAAAAAAACAGTAAAAAATTAATTAATTAATAAATAATCAGCATAATTAATAAAACTAACTATTAATAACAAATATTTAATTAAATTTTGTTTACTATATTCGTAAGATTATAATAAATCGGGAAGAGAAAAATCAAAGTCTTTGGGCGGAAAGGGACCGGACTCAAGGACTCCCCCTCCTTGTGTGCACCACTGGGTACTACACCTAATGCTTGAGACAAACATTTGTTTTTTCGTACAAAGCATTGAAATTTCTTTCCAGTTTTAAACACGTATCATATTTGAATAAATTCATTTTAATAATCTGAGTATTTGTTAACTTTAATCAAATGCTGTTATATGTGTAATTTTAATTTCGTATTAAATATATTATTATATCACGATGGATTTGAACAATATTAAAAAAATAATACATAAATCATTTACTTTTCATGTAAATAAATGATAACACACACTACAAAGTAAATTAATAAAATACGGTTTATTAATTGATAAAATAAAATATGAATATACATGATTTTTTCGATTTCCTACCGAGACCGGCTAACAAGTCGTAAGTCCGATTTGTATTTTTTCAACACTTTTATCATTTGAATAAGTTGTATAAATTGTACATCAAAGCAAAGGTTAAATCTCTGTACATATAATATATGTATAATGTGTTATCTATTATAGGTATTATTGTTCTTCAGAAATAATTATCTTTCATTATTTACTGTTCTTATTTACTAAATTTTCTACATTCATAAATCGTGCCCGTCGTAAGTCGAGAAGGAGTAGTCGTAAATTTTACTGTCAACATAATTTAAAATTTTGTTAAGGTTCTCAATTATATTTTCTACTGGCTATTGCTTTTATCTGCATGGAAATGTAAGCATTTGCTGCTTTATTTTTTCATTGAAGACAGACAAAGTAAATCACATGCAGAAGTAAGCAAAACAAACAAAATAATACACAGAAAACAGGGGATAAATTACAAACAAAATTTTCCGAAAAAAAAAAGTTATAAAACCAAAATAAATCAAAGCAATGAAATTGCAAAATAATGTGAATGCAACTTTATCAGGAAAAGTTGCAAAAAATTAGGAGTTCAGTTGATTTTAAGAGAATACAATTTGATTTTCTGGCATTTTCGTTTTTCCTCTTTTGAACAAAAATGATAAGATACTTAAAACTATCTTCATCCTCAAATTTGCGTATTATTGTGATATATTATATCGTTAATAAAACTCTATTTCTAAGATATCTAAATCTTTATCAATAATCAGAAAATCAGAAGTGGGAATTTCTGCATTTTTGCATCTCTTGTGCATTTAAGTTATTATGTAAATTAATTTTAATAAAAGATTGGTAAAAATAACATTCAATAATCTTATTATGATATATGTGGGGCTATAATATAGCAGAGGTGAGGGAATGTCCAGTTCCATAAGTGCCAGGAAGGGCCAGAAGATTTTTTAGCCAGATGTAGTCTTTGGAGCAGTCTGTTAAGCTCCACCTCCTTTTATGGGTCGCCTCAAGGGTGGAGAACAAAAATAAAATAAAATTGTTCTCCTTTTTGTTTCTGTCCCACCTTACATGGAGCAATTAGTGTGGGTGTGGATGTCTGTGTATTTCGTTCATAACTCCAAGCTGTGTTTTTCTGTTTCCACGGTTTTGCTACAAGAATAAATTATGGAAATATGATCTTTTTTACGTTAAGGAGAAGCGTGTTATTTTTGGTTGGTCGTGTTTAAGAATGGAATGCGACCCAAACCCCTGCATATTATTTATGAGAACATCTCATTCAAAGAACGACTTTAATATTTATTTGTGTAATCGTAAGAGGAATGAATTTTGGTGGGTTCCCATGTAAACTGTAATCTTAGATAACACTGGAGATGAGAGTTAAGTTTTAGAATACAAACAGTTTTTCATTCATTGTTCATTCAAAACAATGCTGATGGACTAAACAGAATTCATATCAAGTACTTATGCATAAACACATGAAATTCTCTGATAGTGATTCTGGAATTTTATTTATTAAGTTTAATTTAAATCTTCTGTCAGATTATTTAATTAGTCATACTATTTACAACCAAATGATATGAATCTGTATTAATAAATACTTTCATTCAAAAGTTTGATTTAAGTATGAATGAGATATTTAATCCTTTCATGGCTAAGGGTAACATTTTCCTCCGTTTTAATTACAACCCTATCTGCATTTTTAATACAGAATGTTAAAATAGAACGTATACCGAATGCAATTTCGTTAACTAGAATGTTTTAAAAAAGAACTGTCAAATTAATTGGCGTCAGTGATAAAACATTTGCGGTATGTACTCTGTTATTATCTTAGTTTATTGTGTTGTATAATATTTGGCGTCTAAAATTTTCTCAATTTGTCACAAGACATTTTACCCTACGTTCAGTATTTAAATGCCCTTTACTCTGATTTTGAAACTAGGTTTGAGATTGCTTTTTTATGATAATACAACATTAGACAATGAAACACTGAAAAAAAATCATATTACAATAGCAACTGATGAGAATAGGCCCTAAAGAAGATCTTAAAATAAAATTTTGTAAATGGATGTCAGCAATTTTGGCTGTAAAAAAAGACATACCTCTTATTTGCGTGAATTTTGGAATATTGTGAGAAAGTTTTCAATTGATGTTACTAGTGAGAGGGAGCTTCAGTAAGTTTGCCAATCTCTCTAAAAAAAAACTGGACACTTACTAACAAAGGAGATTTAGGGTTAAACCTGACTGTATTGATATTAAATGTCAAAAATTTGTTATTGAAGCACCAAATTCCTCCCTCTCCTTAAAAGCCTTTGTTTGTTGTCCAGTTATTTTATGTATTAATTTAATTTTAATTTAATTCATTAACATGTACTAAAGTTTTAAACGCTACACTTCCCATCAGTTAGAAATTTAATTCTTTTAAAATAAGTAGTAGTACCAGCTGCTAAAAAGACTTTTTAAGTTGATAAATTTGTAAAAATTCAATTTTAAGTAAGCAGGGGTCTACTCGAAACCGAAAAACATGACAAAGGGGTCTATGAGACAAAAAAGTTAGGGAACCTCTGGCTTAAACCAATAATTTTATCAGTGTTATAGCATAAAGACGATTTTCGAGACTAGAAAATGTTGCTTTAATTCTAAGAATAGTAAAGTAAGATTTTAACAACATATTAAAACGAAAGTTAAGGATAATCTAACTGGCATAATATAATGAATTGGTTTACTATCTTGATTTTCAGTGTGCAAAAATGATCAAATTCTAATTATCCAGTACATGTGCGAAGAATTATTCAATCCAAAGATCATTTTTTTTCTACATTAGATAACTATAATCGGATTATTTTAACCCCTTAAGTGGTAATTTTTTTTTGCCCAAAATGTTTTTTAAAAAAGGCACATTTTTTTATTGCATTTAACTAAGCATAATACTTAACAAAATGCGAAAATGGAAGTTTTATTTTAGTTTTCCCTTTCAAGTTTTCATATTATTTCGTATTTTATAATTGAGGAACACAGAAATACCTAAATGAGTTTGATTTTATAAGTACACTCTGCATGCTATAAAAAATGTTTCATATATCTTAAAAGAATTCCTCTCATACTTACAAAAAAATTTCATGCTTGTACATGTTTTTCAAATGATTGAGATTTTTCTGTGAGTGTGCATATACATATATGCACATACAATTTGAAGCATGGTGTAAATGGTGTAAAGCGGACAGAGATAATATGAGCATTTTTCGATTATTTTTCCATTTTCATTTCTTTTCAAGCAACAAATTGCACATTGTCTTGCCAATCTTTGTTCTTTTTCAAATATTTTCAAGAATCTCAATTCGTACCTTCAATGAAAAATTCCGGCCTTCACCACAAAGAAATTATCGGATGAGAAGTATTTCAGTACCGCGGACAAACTGGATCTCTTAAAAAAGCTAGCACTAATAATCTCACAATAAGAATTAAAATATGTGCAAATCAAAGACAGAAAGAAGAAAATATCAGTCCCCGTACCACGTACGGGCAAATCGGTTGTTGTCAACTTTCGGTATCCCGTACTGTGTACGGGCATACCAGTTAAAGCAGGAGTGGGCAGACTTTTACGGGATACAGGTCTACTTTTAATTTTTTCAAGGGGTTGCGGTCCCCGCAGTAGCGTAGGTGTAACGAGGGTACAAAAGGTCTACATTATCCATTATACAAGTAACTGAATAATAAATATGGAATATGTACTTGCCAATATAACTAAAAAAGAACATACTACATTAAAACTGAATGTAAATCAAAACGCAAAATACAATCAAAA
Organism: Trichonephila clavipes; assembly: GCA_019973935.1. NCBI lineage: Eukaryota > Metazoa > Arthropoda > Arachnida > Araneae > Nephilidae > Trichonephila > Trichonephila clavipes. Next base: position 590,809 of record BMAU01012716.1, read on the forward strand.
TAATAAGAGCCGACGTATGTACCAAACATACTCGGAGTCGGCTCCCGCGCCATCGCGGGACGGAATCTTACCACGAAAACCCAATCCGGTGGAAAAGTGTGGCTAAGGATGAAGCCTGAATAGCCAATCCCGTGCTATTGCGGGAAAAGCTGATCATTAATGTTTATTCTTCCATTCAGTCGACGTTTGAGGAAAAACTAATTTCTACGGCTAGCATCGCGGGGGTCGCATTTTTCCCCTTGTGAACATATTAGGCGTCTTCGAGCTCTTCCAATGAAGGTACATGTGTCGTCTACACATTTATCGAATCATTTGTTTAAGTAAACAAAATTGCATCGATTGTGAAAAGCCGATTCTCCAATATAGCTGGCGTTAGTGTTCCATTAATATACTTCTTTTAATATGCGCATCTTAGGTCTAATAAAGACGGTCACCCCAAAATGTCTTGGTGGTCCACCGGTCAATCACGATCGATTTAATGCCCACCCCTGAGTTAAAGGGTTAATTGAACACGATATTTTACTTTCGCAATTCTTTCAAAGTAATTGAGAGTTATTTTCAAAAAGTTACAATCTTTTTATTCCAGTAAAAAAATGTGTTTACGAAGCCTCTACCATAAATGGAAACTACTTTAAACTGATGAGTCGAGTCAAAATAAAATTTTTAAAAAAGCTTTATCAGATTATTTCGTTTTCTTTAGGATACGTCTCATCTTTTGGTACCTCGATCTCCCTATATGTACATTTGAAAACATTTATTGAATGAAAACATCCGAAATCACGAAAAGTAGCGTGACCCGTAAAATAACGAGAAAAAAATTAATCACATGAGAAACATCTCTGAAAATAATCTGCAGTTTTCTCAGAAAAAGTGAACGAGTCTTGCAATTGAACTAAGTTGTTCAAGTTCCATCTGGGTAGAATATTTCTCGTTCTAATGGTGATCTTTCCATATTTCTAGTTATTCATTTTTTAGTAGTGTTGGTCAGATGAAAAAAACTAGGATGGACTTAATGGAAAAATAAATTAAAGAAATGTCAAAATTATGAAATAGACGACAGTAATGTCTTATTTTTTTAAGTAACATGAACTGTTGAGGACTTAAGTAGATCGAATGAGTTCCTAAGAATAGCGAAATGCCTTTTAAAATATAATTTTTCTTTTTTACTCATTCTTATATCGAGTTTTCGGATGGATTTTGTTTTTCAGTTCAAGAATTAATATGAGATTTGTTTAAAAAAAGCTATACTTGTGAATTAATTACAGATCACTAAATTATAAGTCAAATATTATGTTTGAAATTATTTTGATTTCACACTCTTATCTAATACCGGTGTGGAAGATTACTATTTTGTTTTTAAAAAACACATTTTTCAGTTTTCCCCTTAAAACTTAAGAATGATGAGAATTAGTCTTAAATACATAGTGGGTATGTTATTATCCGCAAATTATTAGTAACATATTCTTCTTTCTTTCTTTTTTTTGAATAGTGGTTTTAACACTACGAATTCTTAGAATAATTCAAAAATATTCCTGAGTTTCAACATTTCAATTTTTGTTTCATCATTTTCGAATATTGTAATCTTATTACGAATAATGGTTTTAAATATAAAAAGGATATTTAGAGCAATTTTTCGAAATTTTAGTTACCACAAATACTTACTTTTTTTTACAATAATAAGTATTTCTAAAGCCGTCTGCATAATCATTAAAACTAACTAAGGGAATATAATTCATGAATGCTTTTTATGAATGTCCTATAACTTACTAGCTGCATGGCCCGACGTTGTTGCACGGGCTATCTCTACTTTTATAAATTTTCCCTTTCTTTCACAAAATCAGAACTTCTAAAATTCATTTTCAAAATCACTCCCCCCCTCCACCGCTTATCCCGGCGTTGCTCGGGCTTTCTTTTTTCCTCATGACACCAGCATTTCGGTGTGTGCGTGTGTGTTTGTACTCGCACAATGTGAGTGATTTCTAAAATTGTGTCAGAAAATTTTTCCCTTTTTCGAAATTTGTTTCATTCCACTTATTTTTTATTTGAGACAGGTTTCTTCCCCCTCTATATAGCCCGAACACGGTTTTTTTTAGTGTAAAATTATCGCTCTATCTTCCTCTCCTTCTCACAGATAAGCTATAGCTACAAATTTCGATGTATGACTTATAAAAAGAAATATACTGCGTTAGAATTAAAAAATTGTTAATGTGAAGCAATTAAAAGAAAACTATTTTGATGCTAAGAGTAAAACAAAAACCGTTAATCATTTTTTACTAATAGTTAGTTTCTAAGAACATAAAATAATAAACTAGATTTCAGATTTTCATGAATCAATCAATCGTTACATATAATTAGCTTAAAAATGTCTCTAAAATGTATTTTGATCCCAAATAATAGACGATGTACTTTTTAATTAACAAAGAATTCATTTCGTAATGAAATAATAGAAATAATCCTTTTAAAAAAACATATATATATCTATTAAAATCAAATTTCTATAAGTAATAAATGAAAGAAAAATTAACAAATAGCTATTGAAACGATTGCTTTTTTTTCTCAACGTTCGATTAAACATATAAATATATAAGTTAGAAA
>BMAU01012717.1:0-11227 GCA_019973935.1 Trichonephila clavipes
TTAAGGGCAGTCGGAAACCTCTATACCGACAATGTTAAATTGGCTGTTTTCGAGGTACATTTTCTCAAAATCTGTTATATGTACATGCTTGAAATTTTTCATATAATTAAAATACACATTTTCATTATACTCAAATGAGCTTTTAGCTAATTTTGAATTTTTTCATAATTTATAAAATATTTTATCAAACATAGTTTACGTTAACCCGTTTTTCACATAAAAAATTTGTAAAAATAAATTTTGGGGTTTTTTACAAAAAGCTCATTTCAGTATATATTAGCCATCATTATAAATATATCATAAAAATTTACATACCTGTGAACAGTAGTTTCTAAGAAAAGGAACATCGAACATCAAAAATTGACATTTTGAGAAAAATTGATTTTAACGTATAATTACTTTTTAGTTAAAACATGCCACCTCCATATTCTAAATCATCAGCATTTTTTAGTAGCTCATCATCTTCTTTCTTCCTTTTAAGTCTTTTTTTCCTTCCTAACTTCCTTTGTTTTTGTAAACAATAGTATTTTGCCTAACAGCCTGCTGGTTTGAGGCACTCCATCGCCTGTACCGCAATCACCAGGTCTAACAGACACATTTTTCTCAAAATTTCTCGTAGGTTTTGATATATCCCAAACAATATTAAATGAGGAAACTGCATCATATGTACCCAGTGACAAAACTTTCTAATTGTAATAAATGTTTTCTTCGGCAAAGACGAGACCATATTACATTATTTACACTCGTTAGATTTGCGTACCTCCATGTAAACACTCTTTAGCCCTGGATTAGCTAAATCCCTAAAAAGGTGCATGGCCTCCACAACATCCACAGGTAAACTATTTTTGTGATGATAAGTCTCCCCAGCAATTCTGCTTTTTTAAATTTGCAACCACGTATCTGAATCAGAGGGACAAAATCCATGCTGAGGTTTTTCATCGGTTGATAGCTTGTGTAAAAATATTGCCCATATGGTTGCTGTATGTCCTTCACGCCAGACAAATTTCTGAAGTGGATGGCTAGACCACAATATGCGCGCAGATTGGGTCGATTTCGCCTGTCAATCTATTTCTTCCGCATAAAGGCTTTCCGGCAGAAAGTTTTTAGACCCTCATCTTAGTTTTCAAGCGTCGAAGACGTGTCCCTATTCTTTTCATAATGATGACCTATGCATTCTAAGTTTCTCGACAGAGCAATGGTCACATATATACTTTGTTCCTTTGACAATAGAAGTAAACGCTTTTAGAGTCCCCATCTCCTAAATATTTTATAAATTAAACATTGTAGAGAGACTGGGAACGCTGAAAATGGATAGAGCTCCAGCTACTTCCATCTTACCGCTGTAGCCTTCAAAAAATGCAATTTTAAGATGCTTGGTTTTGTTCTGGACAAATACAATGTTTTGAAAACTTCGACATCTATAACTCCTTGCCGGTATCAACACTGTGCATCCGTCACCAAGCCATTCTTCGAAGAAAACCACGCTTCGCCAGCCAACCATCAACAGCAAATAAAAGGTCCCCTTTTTCCATCATTCATCAACGGCTTCACGAAACAGCTTCCGCCATACCGTGGTTCGGTTATGCTCTCCTTGTTGCCCCGTAAAAATCAGGCTTGCACTTTGAGAACCTTTTGTGGTAAGGGAAGATTCATGATACCGCAAAACATCCATGATCACCAATTCTCTTTACCATGCATCGCATAGCATACACTAGCCGGGTATTCAGTTTGTACTCCCTTTGAACTATCATTTAGTTAAAAAAGATAGCTATATTTATAAGAAGGACATTTTATGAAATCCCCTGCCAGTCACCACAGCTGTTTCACTGAGGTGCAACCTGAGTCCTGTTTTTTCACACTTTTATACATTTTGCAGCTTCAAAAACATAATAAGCTAAAGTGTTAATGTCCACAATACTTTCTGAAACCAGAAAAAGCCTCATCCGAATATGAAATATCCAGCGTTTACAATTTTTCTCACTTGAATGGCAGATGGTTCAGTTTCATTATTAGTACAAAGCTTTGCACCATCAGCACAAATTTTTTTTCATCAGCAGAGTTCTTGAACAGTAGAATTGCTTTCACCACAACCATCATTACTTTATTACATCTCCTTTATTAAAAACCTCTTCGTTTCTTAAATACTTTAGTCGATGTTTCAGTACGGTAAAAAGTCGATATATTATAGCAATTTTTGAAAGTTTAGCGTGAATAATGTTAAAAGAATACTTGCGAGTTCAAAATTACAACGCACTTTTGAAAGTGTAAAAACAAACAACGATTTGACTAAAAAAATACAGTGAAGTTTCAAATGGTTAGGAAATAAAATAATAAAAGACTCAATTTCTAGAGTGAAGCAGCTGTCAAAAAGATAAATGTTTTGATTTGATACCAGATTTTTCAATCTTTAAGCCAAAACAAAAACTTTGTTTATTATTTGGCTATTGAAATGGGCGTGGCCCAAAGTTTGCAACTGATTATTAAAAATAGGGTTTCAGTAGCTTTTATCACCCTAGAGGTTAAAGTAAGGTATTTTTAGAAAGGTTAAAATCTGTACTATGTGGAAATGTAAAAATCTCAAATTGTCAAAAAATCAAATTTTACCTTTCCGACTGCCCTTAAGAAAATGGTCCAGAATAAATCTACTTGAAATTAGTGTAAACAATTGTAAGATAATTCCGTAGAGACTTCTTTTAAAAATTACAATTTTTTTCTGTTTTTGTTAGATTTAAATTTTAAATTCACTACGCTAAGTATGAGTATCATTGGCATTTTAACTAAAGAGAAGCAAATAAATGCAGTCCAGTCACATTGATATCACATTAAGCACCTTTATTGGAGCGGACTGCTATATAGCATGCAGAAATGGAATCAATTAAACTCCTGACTGGTTCAGTAGGATGTTGAGCCATTCAGACTTCAGTGCCATGACCAGCTGCTCTAGATTAAGCAGGTGATGATCCATGACGCGAACAACCCGATCAAGATGACCCCACAAATTCTGTATTGATTTAAGTTGGTTGATTTTGCTGGGCAATGGTGAACGGCAAACCTATCCTGGAGCTCTTCGAACCACGCACGTATACTGCCAGCTGTAGAACACTTCGCAACGCCCTGCTGGTAGATTCCATCAACCTGAGGAAAACAATGCGCATACAAGGTGGACATGGTCTGCAAGGACAGATTCGTACTTGTATTCCCATAGTGCCTTCCATAATGATGATGGAACGCAAAGAAAGCCAGGAAAACATTATCTAAGCCATAATACTACTGCTTCCAGACTAGACCGTACCGGCATGGTTGCAAGGTATTTACTTTAAGAGGTTTCACTCCGTATACGCCAACGTTTGTTTGCCTGAAGGAGCATGAAACGTGATTCATTGGAAAACTCTACTCTATGCTACTCATTGACGTCCAGTTGTAGTACTGGTGTACAAATCCCAGCCTTCGTTGCCAAAGAACAGCATAGCGTAGGTATATGAAGCAGGCGTCTGCTGTGGAGGCACAGATGCAGCAATGCACACTGAACAGTAACTTGGGAGGCACCGTTGGTAGCCCCAGGTTCATTTGGGTGGTTTGTTGCCCAAAGGTAACACGTCTATTCATTCGAACGTATCGCCACAGCTGTCATTCATATGTATCATGCATGGCCCATGGTGCACCACATCTGTCAAGTCTCTGATTTTGGACAGTACCATTTTTCCATGCATGGCATTATTTTACTATGGCGTCATGAGAGCAGTTCGTGAACTTAACAGTTTCAGAAATGGTTCCTCTCTTGGCCCTAAACCCATTGGCCATGCTCTTTTGAACGTTGGATAAATCGCTCCGTTTCTGATTATGCCAACGATTATAATTTTTTCGAAGCCCTCACACACCCTATATGTACGCTCAACGGCACTGTGCTGCCAACGGCATTCTGTGAATAGTTATTTAACGTAAATGTCGAAATTATGTGGTAGTCACGTTAATGTGACTGGACTGTGTATATTTAAATTTTTACATTTATTTCTAATCATATTCTATCTTCGAGAGTTAACTAATTAAATCAATACATATTTGTAAAATCCTCTATAATAGGTACAATTTGACTTCAAATGTCCTAAACGACATATGTAATATAGCAAGTCTTTTGGATGATGAAATTTAAAAAGTAATAACAACAATTCGAACTCTCAAATTTAGTGGCGCTATGGTACTGTAGCATGTCCTTAGAAAAGTCGTTTTCATCTTGTACAAAAATAGATAGAAGAAAAAGATTAACATTATTTTATTACTCTGTTTCTTTAAGATATTTAAATGAACTAAAATAAAGAATATTCCCACCTTTTCTCGTAAAAATAATACTGTTTAAGTTACATAGCAAATCTTTCACAATCGTCACAGAGGTATACTCATCGTTTATATATATATATATATACATATATATATATATACATATATATATATATATATATATATATATATATATATATATATATAATTTTAAAGTTTCTAATATTTCCTACATCTTTATCATTATAGCATATTATTTTTAAATTATATTCTTAAATATGCGTATAAAATATTTTTTCTTTGATATGAATCAGAAAAGGCAAAGTTTTTGTTTGCTTAAGACAGTGTTTCGTAAGGCGCGCCTGGGGCGCGATGACTCCTATATAGGTGCGAGCGTATCGAAAATTTAAAGATTTTTTTAAAAATAACTGAAAGAAAGTAAAAACAAAATGTTTTCTTCCATAATAAAAAAATACACACAACACTGACATAATTTATGTTTATTATCTGGCTTTTTCCGTCATCAAATAGCTATCTTTGATCCCAAAACCAAATTGAACAAAAGACACTAGGTTTTATTTGCTGTATTTCCCCAATGAGAGATTTTTTTATTATGCCTTAAACAAAAATATGTATTACATCGTGTTAAAAGAAAAAAACGAAACTCAGACCCCAGAGAAAATTCTAAGAAGATAAACAAAATTCACCACTGTAATTATTATTGGAAATACTGTACATTAGTTGTAGAAAAGAAAAAGGAAGTCATGATTCACTTTTCAGCCAGGCTGCATAGTACGTTTGCTAATCATTATGATTGACCTCAATCTTATGGTATGGTTATTATCAATATTAGTTCCCCGCCTCCCATCTTTTTATGCGTTTGCTTTTCGCTTAGGGAAATTGTAAATAATTGAGTTTTGCGATATTTGGAAAAGAATTGATTGGTTTAACATTTCTGTAGGATAATTGAAAAAAGTGTCTGGATTTGCGTCCTTTATTATGGTCTTGTACTTTTGAATCATTTTAGTTCAGTTTTATTGATTTTATCAAATCATCAAAGAATTGAATAGTCCTTGAAAGAAGGTAAATATACTTTCTATATAAAAAATATTCACTAGAATCTGATTTGTATCGTGTACAGTAAAATAATTTCAAAACAAATGATTGGGTGACTGAGTCCCCCCGCAACTATTATTAATAATGCTAGCATCATCGAGCAAATGCCTGTCCCGGGTTAAAACATTTTGGTCTATCGTTTAAATAAAAATGTTAAAAGTAACACAAATATTCTTCATCGGAATTTATATTCTTTTTCATAATTTAACATTAATTTAAATGCTAATTGTGTGAGGTTTAAAATTACAGTTCTTTAAACAGTTATTTACAATTATAGCATTTAAAAAAAAAAATCATTTTACATTTTGTATACAATGTCGTGCACACAGTTTTACTCTCCCTTACAGTTCAGCTATTATATCAAGAATATGTTTTATTTTTTAAAAAAAAATGAACTCGAAGAGTCGGTGTTTCAGCCAGTATAGCATACGTTTGATGCATCAGTACCGAAGAAGGTATTTTATGAATAATTTCTTATTACTGAATTTGGTCGCGGTAGTGAGCGGTATAGGTATCGGATCGTGGCTTGTCTTTGTCACGAGTTCGAGCCCAGTACCACTAAAAAGACCCGCCGTAGGCAGCGATGCACGTTAAATCTGTTGAGAGTTGAAACGTTTCTCCCGTTGGTGTGGTGTGGTAGTTAGAGAGAGGGGTGCCAATTAGGTGTCATCCACGTCACTTGGACCATGGTTCAAAATTACGGTCCGTCGTCAAAAGCCCTCGTGCAGCTGAACAGTGTGATGTTAATATTCAATCAATCAATCTTATTACTAAATTAAGAACAAGTTTAATAATTATTAGACTTTCACGGCTTGTCTTGTAGAGGAAAGTTTTTCAAAGGAAGGTTTAATATCAGAAATTGACACTTAAAAAAGTTATTTTTTCATATATTTAGCTGAGATCTATATTTTGTCTCAAGGCATCCACTGCAGAAAACCGGTTTGAAAAATTATGTTGAAAATTGTAATAGTATACAAGTGCTTGTTTTTTCAGTGACAGATAATTCCTCATCCACTCACCCAAATCCAAAGACCGATTTATTACAAAATTGCCTTTTAATTTTTCACTGGATGTGAAATCTATGAAGATTTCTTCTTCGGAAGTTGAGAGATCCCTCTGGAGGTCTGAAATAGATCCCTAATCCACTCGTAACTTGCTACCAAGTTGTCCTCATCCAGAAAATACTTTTTAAAATTTTTTTGCCAAACATAGCTTAAATGATTTTATATGTTTTAAAACAACTTTCACATGTTGTTCCACAGGATTTGTAAGTTTTACTCACACATCGAGCTGGGAGTCATTTTTTCCCATGTATTCACCCAGTAGTGGTAAAACTAAAAATTTAAGTATTTTGAGAAGATCGCCTGATTTTAATTTTAGGAACCATGTTGTCTCGTCTGTACTTGTTGATTCTTTATTATGGTCGAATGTTTGTTACGACTCCCCCAAAAAAAATGTGCGGTATGATATTGTTTGAATCATTAGCCGTAAATACTTAATTACCGTGAATCACAATTAACGGAAATTAAAAAAAAATTATTCAAGCTTAGATCTCGGGGTAGCTATAGGAGTATCGAGTCGACCAAAACTAGACTGGAAATTGTATAGAGTGAAAAGTAAGATTTTATGTTTTGCGCAGACGTCCGATAGTCTGCGTCAGACCACGCAACGTATCCTATAGATGATGATTCGGATAGAGATTATTACTGACTAGACTATTTTTCTAATGGATATTTGTACTTTGAGAAATGAATATGCTGAAGGAAATAAATCTTTAATTAAATACATCATTTTGCAATCTGTTCCAATTTAAAAATTAGAGTAAAGAAAAATAATGATAATTTCTAGTAATATATATTTTAAGCAATTTCTTAATATATATTACTATAAAAGTAAAATATACACAAATTTAATATACTTATCATATTAATTTGTACGGTTTATACTTCAAGATCGTAATTGAAAATTCTATGTCTCTCTCTAAAGTGATTTTTATTGCAAGTAACATGTATTATTGTTAAAATAGGGGAAGCAAGGCGTCTGTGGATTGAGTTCTGGCCTGCCAGTATTGAAAGTTTGAGAAACACTGGCTTAAGACGATTTATTTTTATTCAACACAATTAGAGAAGTTTAATCATTCATTTTTCTTCACTTTCCTTATTGGCACTTTATACATAATCTCTTAATACTTTTTGTAGAATTTGATTCACCCCTCATATGCCTTCACACATATATAGTATCAATCAATATCATACTGATGTTTAAAATTCTCACATACGTACTCCATACTTAATTTAAACCTAAGACTTATTTAGTTTCTGAAACACCATTCGAAATTTCATTTTGCTGCCAGATCTCAGGTGTGTGGAATGCCATTGACAATCGAGACGCTGCCAGATAGCTTTTTGAAGTGAATCACGATTGGCGAAATAGGAAGTTTGTTCTCTCTGATACATTAGTTAAGTTATTTCACCTGGGAATGCATACAATTGCCGTTCTCCCCGCGCTATCGTATTTGTTTTCATTCCACTGTCAAAATTTAGTTGCGTGTAGTGTAAACGTCGAAAATGTTATCATACTACCTTGAGAGTTTTTCAAACCCAAATTTAATCATCACTTTAAGATCACAATCTTCACTATCTCAAAGTAAATCCCTGAAATTTGACGTCTATTTTCATAACAATAAAGAGCAGAATAAGACTTTAAATTTCTTTTCTTCATCAAATAATAGGAAAAAAATTAGTCTTGACTTTTTCAGGATCTTTAAAAATGACACGTTATTTTAATAATAACAAAAAAGTTTTAAATTAATGCATGTTTATTATATATATGTATATAAATGCTCAATTAATTGTATTATTAGTTATATGAATAAAGAAATTTTTAATAGTAAGGATTAAAATCTAACAACAAAAATAGTTTATTATAATATTTTTTTTATTTTCCCAGATATAAGCCATTCATAATCTAATAATTATTAGATAAAATTACTTAGTTATTTTTAATTCATATGTAATCTCCAGTCCCCTAAAGCAAAGGTAGTATGTATCCTTAATTTTTTTATTTGTTAGCCACATACTTTTAGCCAAGTGTTAAGCATGACCTAGCCATTCCCCATGCTTCTGAACTCCAGCACTTCGAGCTTGAGAATTCTGCAACGACTCGTAGAGCCATTAGCAATCAGATTTCCATGCGGGGTTCCGCATTTCCTTGAGAGAAATTTTCAGGCAAACTATTTTTATCTTAAAATGGATTTGACATAACATATCCATTATTCTTTTCAATAGGTTTTTGCTAAGTATTACTTATACATAAAGTGGGGAAGGTTGACTAGGCCAACAAAAATTATAGCCCAGCTCCCTCACTTTTTATATAATTTATTTTATATAGCTGGTTCTAAGTCAAAGCAATGTTTATAACATTGTAGCATCCATTTTCTTACATCTGACCAATTATAGCTTTTACTTTCATCATTTATCCTTCTCTGTCTCGTTAATCCTTGAGCAATTCTATTTCTTAAGTTTTTCCTTGTTAAATATTCACCTCTCTCCCAGTGTAGAAATACCCGATTATATATATAAATATATATATATATATATGCAGACTAATTTTCTACAAACGAGAGATGAAACCACCTCAACAATCAAAATTTGAAAAACACATATGACAGTAAGGAAACACAAAAAATGAAGGACACATGAGCAATCGAAATTTAAAAATGGATGCTGCAGTATTATAAACACTGCTGGCTGAGGACAGCGTTACTAAAAATCATTCTTATGTAAAAGTAGGGCTAAACATGTTTTTTGGCTCTGCCGATCTTCCATTATTATGTTAATAATGCCGAGCAAATATTGATTGTAAATAATGGATAGGAATATGTAAACTCATTAAAAATAGGTAGAGGTAACTTACCCAAGAATTGTACTTAAAAATACAGAGTCATCGCTAACCCTGAGCGCGTAACAAACAAGTTACTGCCTCGATTCCCGCTGTACCCAAATTCAGATCTCAAAAATATGTGTGAATGGCTGAAATGTAACACTTAACAAAAGTATTTAAATAACAAAATAAAAAAATAAAGAGAGAGCTTATAAGCCACCATAACTTTAGAGAAACTAGCTATATATGAATTATATATATATATATATATATATATATATAAAAATATATATATATATATATATATATATATATATATATATATATGGCATGCAGCCAGCAAAGTACAGTCAGCGCAGGCGCAGCAAATCCAAACTAAAACTATTGGACTTTAAGAGAGCGAAAAAGAAAGACAGATGTGCGCGAGCAGGCGTTACCATGAACACATCATCGAAACCTATCTGTTAGGAATAGCTACCTTTTAATTAATTTTTGTTAATTTTAAAATAAATGTGAAAAAGACAAAAGTCTCGGACCCTTGTTGTCTCCCCACACACACACACATATATATATATATATATGTCAAGATTTTTAAGACAGAATCAGATTAAAGAGTTTAAAAAGGAGATCTTTATTCAATCGTTTGTGACATCTGCTCTGACACACCAAGAGCAGGGAGGAAAAAGCACGCCATGGTGGTGGTTTCAAGTGGGATAACACTTGAAAAACATATGGTAAGTATCGCTGCTTTGAAGAAGGTGCTTCGCAAGTTAATGCTGACATATGTTGACTATTAAATCTAACGATCTGAATTAGACATGTTTATTGGCTAGACCATATGTTCCGGAAAAAATAAATGGGTGATTAGTTTGATACTCTGAAAGATGGAACTGAGAAAGATGAGTCAAGTGCTAGATAGGGAATTTAATTTTTATCTAATTTATTTATCCTTACATTTGCCCTAATTTTAAAAAAGGGAGTCATGGCGTGGTTTTTTCTCTTTACAAACTTAATCAATTTCATCAAACACAAAAACAATACATAACATTATTTTAGGAAAGACATATTAAAAACATAAGAAATATTGTAAGCAATAGTAATACTAAAATCAAAAGCAATACAATAAACGAAACTATAACAGTATGACAACATTTAATTGATAAAATGAAATTTTCATACATATAATTGAAGATTAGCTTGCTTAAAATCTATTCGACATCCAGGAAAAGAGCTCAAGTGCTTCCTCCTATTCCTTCATAATAATAGATTTATATTATAGCTAGCAGAGATAATGTTTAAAAAATTTATATATTGGAAAATAATATATATCAAACATAATAATAAGATATGTAGTAAATATAAAAACATGATATCATACAAATGTGTTAAAATAATAATTTTGTATAAAATCTACCTGGTTAATGTACACACATTTTATATTAAATACTACACACATTTTGCATATATGAAATAATACATTTTTAAAATGATAAAAACAGTGTAGATTAATTAATAATGAAATTATTAATAACATGAAAAACGGTGTAATAACACACAACTTACATGCACTATCCAACACAATAAACAATGTTTTATTTCACATGCGTTATAAAAATATAAAAATTATAAGAATATAAGGAATAAAAGAATACAAGAATATAAGAGCACTTTTTTTTTTTTATATTTTGAGTCGGAAAAGTGGACTCACTTCAATAATAAACTAACTTTAGTATGTATGAAATTTTTCTCAATATTCACTGTAACTTCTTAACAATATCGCATACAACATTTTGAATCTTTCCGTAACCTTCTTAAAGTTTTATAGACAAAACTTCTTGAGTTTCTGCATCACACATTCACTAATAAAACTGTATCACCTTACTTAATTTGAACATATCTCTCTGAGAAAATTGGAAATATACAATTTGACTAACCTCCAATTTACACGGCAGAA
>BMAU01012724.1:0-35654 GCA_019973935.1 Trichonephila clavipes
TTATTCTCTGGATGCAAATGCACTCCATAAGCAAGTAGACTCGATGCTCAAGAGAATCTAAGCAGTTATCTGTGCAAAGGGTGGTCCACTAAAATGTTGATCTTGGTTTTCCATTTCATTGGCCAGTGTGTGCATTTGTACATGAGGGTGGATCAAAAAACATTTTTGAAAATTGCAAGACCTTAACTATGCGGAAAAGATATTATCTGGTATGCAGAGGCAGGAAAAATAAAATTCAAAAATATGTTAAATACTTCCCTAAGAAGAATGCAATTTGTGTATTTGAGTTATGGTAAAAAGTTACTGTAAATAAGGCATTTATAGTTACTTTTTAATATTTATTGTAATGATAAGGCATCTTCTAAAAAATTACAAGAAAAAATGCATCAAATACATTTGATCAACTTCTTTAGTATATTTTTTTTTAAAAAAACCTGCAGTCGTAAGCTTACAATGCACGATAAAGCGGAAGACTAGAGAAACTTGGATTTGATTGATTCGACTGTGTGTGGGAAGAGATATCTGGAGTTATATATAATGAAATGTTGAAAAAGGTATTGTACCCATATGACGGATCAACCCGCGATTCTTCAACTAATCCTCTCGGGAAATCTTTGGGTTATCAATTCGTAATATTCACAACCAACCCTTCGGAAGAAGAAAATCGTGATATTCAAATAAACTTACTATATATAGTTGAAGTTTTCTAGATTGAATAGAGAGTAGGAGAGGAGATATACTTGAATCAGGTGAGATTGCTGCTGAAGGTATTATATTTGAATTATTGTGATTAAGCGATTTATTAAAAGAAAGCTTTAAGATTAGTTGGTACTCCCTACACCGATAATGTTAAATCGAGCCATTTTAGGAACCTGTTTCTCAGAAATAGTTATGTATAAAAACTTCAAATTTGGTCTGTATAATAAATAGGATTTTTTATTTAAATAATGGTAAAATGTTTCAAATATATTGTTTACTTTTTTCAAACAAAAATTTATCGTAAAAGTACCGCTGTAAAATTTGTGAAAATTGTCATTTTTTTTACGATAAATGCTTCTTAGCAAAATATTTTAGGAAAATCTCCAAGAACGTAGCTCTATTATATATAGTTACATATTATTTATCTGCGGTAAAAATTGCAAGTAGTTTCATTCAGTATTTTCTGTAAAAAGGTACACGCAGTTTGAAAACAATCATTTTGAGAAAATTGCATTTTAAGTGTAAAAAGGTACTTCATCACAAAAATAATGAATTACAACATGTATTTGCCCTATTTTACTAAACATTAGTATCTTCTTCATTTTTAAGCATAAAATAAGAAACAAAAAGTCTTAAAATGTTCAGAAAATGCATATATACACTGCTGGACAATTGCTAAGGACGGATAACACTATCATCCATAGCAACCACAAAATGAAAGGAAGCAAAATGTGGAAAATTAGAATAAGTGCGGGATATTAGTAAGAAGAAGTATGAGTATGCAATTTTTTTTTTCCACGTCTGTTCATCACGTGATAGCGTTCATAAGAGTTTTAAAGGTTTTGACGCGTGTGGACAGCTGTTGTTTCAAGTCAACGTTTTGAAGGAAAGATTTAATAGACGAACTTAAAATTTTTTGGCATGTCTTCCCGACATCACATAGAGGATTTTATGCGTGGCCGAATTATTGGAAAGATCGAAGAAGGGCGAAAAATAACAGATGTTGCCAGGGAGTTCTACATCGCTCACAGCGTTGTTTCACGGCTGTGGAAGTCATTTAAAACTACTGGAATGTGTAGTAGACGGCACGGGGAGGGTGTTAGAAGTACGACGCCTGCAGAAGACAGATACATCGTCTTATCAGCAAAAAGAACAGGCGCACCACAGCTCAACGGGTGGCAAATCAGTTTCTTGCTGCCTCAGCAAATCAGATCTCCCGAAAACTGTTGCCAGACGTTTGAGGGGGAGGAGGACTATACGCACGCAGACCTGTTGTGTGTGTTCCATTGACCAGACAGCACCGTACTGCCCGTTTGCAATGGTGTCGTGAGCATCACAATTGGACTGAAAAAGGACTGGGCATGCGTACTATTCTCAGATGAGAGTAGGTTCAGTCTGTCATCTGGTTGTAGACGCCAACTGATCTGGCGCGCGAGTGGTACTGCTTATCGTCCAGGAAAAGGACCGATATCCGACATGCAATATCATGCTGGGGGCCGCCATCATGATCAATGGCCGCACGCGCCTATATGTGGTTGCGAATGGGACTGACGGGCCAATGATACATTGATGAAGTTCTACTTCCTCATGTTCGTCTTTTCCGTGGTGCTGTCGGTGATAAATTTGTTTTATGGACGACAACGCAACATGTCATCGAACACTCGCTGTTCAGGGATTGTCTAGACAGCGAGGGTATTCAACGTCTCGTATGGTCAGCGCGTTCTCCAGATCTAAACCCCATTGAAAATGTGTGGGATGCTTTGGGGGAGGCAAGTTGCTGGTCGAAACTATCCTCCGACAAACAAAGAACACCCTCATCCGTGCACTCACAGAGGAATGGGATAAATTGCCTCAACAGCTGCTGGATAATGTTGTGCAAAGTATGGTACGACGTGTGGAATGTTGCATCACACTCCACGATGGACATATCCCGTACTGATACCTTTCTTTAACCCTCTAAGTGGATACCTTCCTACTGAAAAGTTATTCCGAAAGCGTTAACTCTTATTTTGAAGATCGCTTTAAAAATGCAACAGCCTTCTTTCCTTTCCCCTTTTAGAACTTGGGAGGTCGAACGGGGACAATTTTGTGACCTAGTTCGGTTACTTTGTCAAGTAAGAACCAAGAGATCAATCGTTTACAGCTAGCTGTAGAGTTGCCTTGGGCAATCTTGAATGAAACTGTAGTGGAATTCGGTGTTTCTTTCTCCTATATGTTCCGTCACTGTAAAATTAAAACAAAATGCAGGGTAAAAAAAAAAAAAATGAAATAAATAGTATGTTAGAAGTTGAAAAATAATTATATTTTCTTCAAACAAATTTTATTTTTCTGTCAATTTTTAAAAATTAAAAAAATATTATTTTTTTTTTGGTATTGCGATTTGAACCATAAAAACGCATCCTGTATTCATTTTTGAATATGAGAGTAAGAAAACGCGCTCACTTTCCTGTTTTTAAAAAATAATGAGGTAAAAAGAGCAAAGGCCCTATCTCATTTTTAAACAATAACACAATAATTGGAACATACAATGATTATATTTATGAAATAAAACCGATCTTTCTCTATTCAGTTATATTTTTATATTTAAAATAGCATAAAAAGGATTTCAATACTTTTAATTTATTTTAATTAAAATCATATAAAAGAAATTTTTATTCTCCTTTTCGAACGTCTTGTATTAAATAAAAATTCTTTTCTACATCAGCATTTGTGATGGACATAACACACATTCAGTCAATAATTTTTAATTTTAATGGCGGATATACTTCTTCAAATGCGCATGACAGTACTTCTAACCATTTTCTACTCAAGTTAAATTTCTTATCTTTTCTGTTTCTTTTATTACAAGGAAAGATGTCACACATCGATAACTACATTTTCACACAATTCAGTCATTACAAATTCTATTGCGAGAAAAGTTCTCCCTAATTAATTTTGTCTTTCAGAACAGTACACTTAAAACAATTTTGTTCAGTGAAGTTAACCGACAGTTCCACAATGTATTCATACCAAATTTTATAAACAAATTTAACACTTGGAAATGTATCCAGTATTAAATTTTCATTATACACAAATATTTCCCCTGCTGTAGGGAAGATATAGTATGAGAGATGTGGTGTGTGGTTGTGAAAGAATGTTTTCGTACGTGTAGACTGTTTTTTGAAAATTTAAATATCACTGAAGCTGATCATAAAACTGCAAATGAGCCTTATTTTAATGTTTGATGGTATCAAAAGTAAAACACTTTACAATATTAAACAGCCTATGGGTTTATACTCAATATCAAACTATTCGCAAAATGGCTTACAACTTCTATTCAAATTGTAAAGAAACTGAAATATAAATATATCTTACTGCAGTCAAAAATATTCATAATATGTAAATATCCTATTCTCCACTTATTTCAGTACATTTTAAAAACTGTAGCTGAATGCAATTTTTATATTTATAAACGAGGCATAAACGCTCACACAGTCGTAAAAATGTCTTTTATCATTTTTAAATATACTACTATAAAACGTATATGGATTGTAAGATCAGTTGTAAAAATCCTAAAAAGCTTTTAGAGGAGATAAAAACATGTAAGTTAGGATTGATCAAATTTTTAATATAATACACAAATATACATGTTATTAAGCAAATATATTTGAAAATCAAACTTCCTTCTGAAATAAACGTAATTGAAAGAAAAAAATGTTTAATTGCAAATGAGTGGAAATACATGTTTATCTAAGGGGTATCCCCAAACTGAGGTAATCCTCAAACTTAAGACTTAAACTCAGTTTTACAACAATCCATGAGGGCCAGGAACTACTGTGCCCATCATAATACACGTGACCATTGGACGCTGAGGTGCATGAACAGATGTCCGATTTGGTGGTCTGTCTGAACAGAGACCTTCAGTGTTTAAGACCCGAAGCAAGCTTGGTACTCATTTATCGACCCAATGTAGCGGGAATGAAAGGCAGAGTCGACTTTGCGCAGCCCGTTAAGAGAACCCCAGACCTGTGGTGTAGAAGCACGATACACTACCACTCGATCCTATTCGGTGAAAAATAAAATTTAATGTTAGAATCTTATATAAATCCCTAATGAATGAGGGAGTCCAAACTTTTTCATGTAAATTGTTTAGACGAAAATGGTTAATTATGAACATTTCACAAGTTGCATAAATTAAAATTAACCCTTTTAGTTAACATAAATTTTTAAGGGTGCAAAGGTGTATTTCGGCTGCACGAATTAATTTTAAAAGGAATACGGTTACGAAAAAGTAGTACAAATCTATCTAAAGTAGGGTTGGTTACCTTACATATTGCCAAACACAACAATGCATTGGAAGCCAATTTCACAATTCGTTGTTATAAAAATGTATGGAAAATTACAAGATTTATTTTTGCATTTGTAATTTATATATATATAATTTTTCCTGTGAACTTTAAAAGCTAGAGTGGCATCCATCAAAACCGCGGTTCTCTCTCTGGTTTTCCAGATCGCCCCTGACTAAGCCGGTTCTGCCATAGTAAGTGAAAATGCCGGATTTTGTTTGTCAAGATCATTTTATAGCAGACTGCATTTTCATGTATTTTAGATGGTCGTTTTATATTTTCTACATCAATATCTTCATGTCTGAATTTAAAATTACATAAAATTCTTGACATTCGCATCAATGACCATGATAATTTTTATTAGTATATGGATGTGTCATCAAACGATTACATGACTAATATGAACATATTATTTTAACCATTTAATTAATATTAAGTATAACATATAACACAGACAAATTTTCTGAACTTTAAAATAAATATTTCGAAAACTACTTCAGATATACACACAAAATTTTTCATTCCTACGCATTCCAACTGAATTGTATGAAATCTTTGAAATATATTAAAAGATACCAAAAGAAACTATATAAAAAAAATTTGAAATTTTTATTATACTCAAACATTTGCTAAAACTTATGGTAAATAATTTTTAACTGCGCGATGCATTTTTTTTCGAAATTTCAAATGGAATTTCTAACATAAAAATTTCTAGCTTTATACGGTCGAGATTTCAAAAAAAATCCAGATTTTAATTACTTATTCAGTTAGCCTTTAAAAAAAGATAAATGTTGAGGTATTTTGTATAAATAGATATTTTTGAACAATAATTCGAATGTTTTTGAATAGCTCGAATTTAAAATTTATTTTTATGTTTATTTATATGCATAAATGTCTACTGTAAATTTTTCCGTATATTTTTGATTACCATTTATTCAAACATTCAAGTTATAAAAAAATGTGTGAAAATCTTCATTCATGTTGTTTTTGATGTAAACTGAAGTTCAAGCACTTAAAATTCAAATATAATTCGGTGTATTTTAACAATATTTAACTAGGGCACTGTACTTAAACTTCCCTGAACATTTGGGCTTTGAAATCTAAGAAAAAACTAATAAATCTTAATTAGTTTTTTTTTCTCGTTATTATTTTTATCAAAGTGTAAGAAAATGTTTCAAATGCTTTGATGAAGTTTAAATTTATTCATTTTTAGTGGTTGGAAAATTGAATAGGTTTCAAATTTTAAAGAGTTCGGTGTTTTATTAATTTTTTCGGTATCTTATAATAAAATAATCATGTTTCAAAACTGAAAGCTTTGATTAAAATAAGAAAAATGAAGCGAAAGAATATACTTTAAAAAAGATATATAATTTGTCTAACTATATAAAATAGCAGATTGCACTGACACGCCCCAACTTGTTACAGTTTCAAATTAATATGAAACCAAAGGGGAATTGTAACATATTTTACTTATGCGTTGGGACTTTTCAAAACTTTTAAAATACGAGGTAACAAGTAAACACTTCCTGAGGTCAAAAAGAAATTTCACCCTGATTTTTTTACGATTGCCCCAGGGTCAAAACACGGGGTTTCCTGGGAGCCATAAAGCTTCCCCCTCAGTGTCCTGCTGTGTTGCTTCCACCGTCCCCAATTATTTTTCAAGATGTTAAACCTTAAAATGGGGAAAGGATTTCAGAAAAGTGCGGCTAATCCGCTTTTGAAAACGTTACTTGAAGGCAGAAAAATCAGTGCAGTCCAGTTTCGAAGCATCTTTACACTGACGGAAGGGGGTTAAGGTGCTGCTGACTTTAGATGCATTGTTCCATTTCTCTGTACGAAGATCAAATGAACATTTTTTTTTTCTTTCAGTTGTTTCACAGCTTTGTACTTTCCAGAACAATAAATATTCTTTATTCTAATGTCTGAACAGTGTGGCAACTATATTTTATTCTACTAGGCCTCATGTCCCGCTTAATGTTATCTTACATAGCAATTTGTGATCCGTCCTTAGCAATTGTACAGCAGTGTAGTATTTTTAATTTTGTTCAACGAGATTTTAGCATGTTGCATCAATTTTCTCAAAACTATATCAATTTATGAAGAATTTTTAGCTTTGATGCATTATAAATATCAAATCTGATCATGAAACATCATAAATAAAATGTAAACATGTAACAATAAGTAAAAGTCATGATTTGGAAATATATGATTTTAGGACGTTGCGAAAAAATTAATTATGGATTTGTATGTTCCCATGCAAACACAATTTCTTAAAGTTTTAAAATTCAAATTTTCTCTAAACTGTACAAAAGATTTCTAAAAAAGTCAAAAAATAAAACTTTTTATGTTTTTAAATATGGAATTTGTGTATTTTTATGCAAGTAACAAGCTTCTCGCACCGACAAAAAGCATTAAACATCTGAATTGTAATTAGTTACCTATTATTGAAAACTTTTGAATATTAAAGCTTAAAAACTTGTCTGAACAATAAATAAACATTAATATTTGCAATTATGTGAAATATTTAAAATATATTGTTCAGTTTTCTCAAAAACATGTAACATAAATATATCACTATGAATTTTTAAAAAAAATTGACATTTTTAGTCACGATATATGGACTCCAGTCAAATATTTTGGGAAAATCCCCAAAAAACTCACATGAATATATATAGTTACATATAAGTAACATGAAGAGAAAAATTTTGGACAGGAATTAAAATTTCAAATTAAAAGTAAATATTTTCATCGTTTTTACAAACTACGCTCCAAAAGGACGTAAACAAACTAACAGTTAAAATTGAAGCTAAGTTTCATTTAATCTACAGTTAATTGTGTATGATTAAATGAAATTTTGTGGAGGCTTTGCAAGTTCTCAGATTTAAAAAGTCAATATTTACACTTAATCTGGGAAAGTGGGCGTGACCGGGGCAGCTGATTATTTTCAAAAGTCATTTTAAAATACTTCTAATTCATAAAATGGCTTGTATGTTACATAATTGGAAAGTTAATGATTTGGAGATTTTAGAAATTACAAAAACTCAAAATCGATTTTCAAAAAGTTTTTACCCTACTGACTTCTCTTAAAGTGACGATTTTTTATTGAGATTAATTTGATGTTAGATGAAATTGGATGATAGGTTAGATCCTTTAAAATGTAAGGATCAAGTTTGATAGTTTCTTAATTGTTGTGTATTACCTTCGTTGTTCCACTCTCACGGTTAACATCGAGAAATTCTCTTACTATTATTAATTGGATTTGTGTCCTTTTTGCGTGATAAATAGAATAATTGGATCCTGTCGAGTGTTCCATCTCTACTCCCCACATATCTAGGTGCCCAAGAGAGAGGTGACAACATCTCACACTACTCACTACTCAATTGCCATCAATCATCCTTTTTCGTTTTAGTTCTTTTGCAGAAAAATAATCTTATTTGGCGTCTAAAATCTTCGAATAAAAATGAATTTTTCACCAACTGTTTTTAGAAATTCTACCCTTTTGGGGCAATAAAAAATTTATAAATTACTTTTATTAAAATTATTTTGTTTCCTTATAATCTTAACATGGAACATTTTTCCCGCATAGGTAGGTTTCGATTAATATTTTTCCCTCCATATGACCGTGACCCACCTCAATGTACATAGTTTAAATAAGCGATACTCAACCTTCGGCCCACCGAACCATTTTAAGTGGCCCTGTCATGACCAATTGCTCCGAGAAATTCACTTATTTAAGAACAAAGTATTAAAAATTTTCTGGAGATTCTTTGTCAAGAAATCAAATATACCAATTTTGCTTTTTGCTGTCGATGCCATATAGGTGCGAATCAATATTATTTTTATATTTGTAATTATTTCGGTTATAGTGACAACTGACAACAGTGGAGTGGCGTTAATTTTATGGGTGGAACTAATTTTTAACTATCTTTCATATCTTGCAAACGAAAAATGATCGAAGAAAATATATCATTCAAGACTATTGGGAGGTTGACTATTTTGTAGCGAAAAACAAACATGAATCAGTAATTGTTTGATTTGTCACAAAGCACTGTATTTAATAAAATACCAGTAAACAGGAATGGTTCAATGAAACCTTTCCACAAAGATCTCTTTCAAGAGGTAATAAGTAGGTTTTTTCTTGAATAATCCTTGCAACAGCAACAAAGTGTTTTGTCAGTAGTAATACCTCAGCGGTAACAAAGACATCCCATGAAGTTTGATATATTTTTTGTAATCATGCGAAACCATTTCCTGATGCAGAGATTGTGAAGGAGTGCTTTTTAAATGTGTTTGTTTCTAATTTAGTGTTAGTGACAAAAATAAATAATACTTTTAAAAAAAGCAAAACAGGATTTATAATAATTTGATCAATTTTCCACATTTTAAATTTCCAATGTTATCTTGGTCTTGAAGCATCCCCTCCCCCTCTTTTATCTTCATGTTGCTGCCCGCGGGAAATAGTTTACATATGTAAGCGGCCCACGCGAAATAGCTGACATATGTATGCGGCCCAGCAGAAAAAAAGTTTGAATATCCCTGGTTTTTCTCTGCATTTTTAATTTGATTATACTTTAATACGAAAATAAAGTAAAAATAAATACAAATCGATTCAAACAAATATCAGTATAGATAACAAATGTTCCAAAATGTATAACTGTATTGATTGAAAAAAGGTAATTTTATTGTAAATCTTTCATATATTCTTTTCATTAAGTTATGATAAAGGGAATTACAAGAAACTGATTCAGGTCAAAATATTCAATAGCAAAGAAGGTATCAAGTAATGCCTGGTTCAATAGTTTGCCTCTAAGAATAAAGTACTTTTTTTTAAAAATGAAGTGTACAAATTCCTATCACACTGCAAAAAGTCATAAATGAAGTCAAATACGTTATTCAATAAAATATATTCGAGGTATGAATTTTTTTTTTATTTTGTAATATTAAAAACAAATGTTAGAATTTTCTGCTAGATACATAAAATAAGTATGAAACCATTTGTAACTTTTCTGAAATTAACTGGGAATTGCTTAAAGTTTGGTAATAAAACAATATGTGATTATTTAGAATTATCTATACATTAATAATGTGTGAATGATTAATACTTAATGAAGCGTTTGAATTGCGATTATTATTTTATCTATCATTAGTTGCACAGTTAATAAAAGCTGTATTGTTTTTAAAATTCTTAGAGCACTTATCATTAATAACATTAACAAATGAATAGCACAATTACCCCGTGCTTTTTCAACGTACATACACTAATGGAAAACTTTTGCAATTTTTCTAATTTTTTTTATTCCTTTATGACCGTGGTTGACCACGATTGCCGTGTGGTCAGGGCTACGAATTCATGACTGGCATATCATATATTCGAGTTGTCCTGCAGGTACTAAAAAAATACTTTGTAGAGGAGATAATGCGTGATACATGTGTCATGTCCCAAGTTCCTTTGTTTGGAGTAGTTTGGAAGCTATGAAACGGGAGGGTCAACTTAATTCATTTGACCTTGACTAAAAAGTATGAGATCCTTTGCCAACACAACTGTCTTTGTATTAGAGCGTGACGTAATTAAAACACTCACTCACTTTATTGTATCTATAAAAATGTAATATCCTACTTTAAGGATATTTTTTGGTTGATAATATTATAATATATGTTCCAGAATTTTTCAATCTGAATAAATATATATTTCAACAAAATTCTGTACAAAAATAAAGTATCTTCGTTTATAATGAAGATTATGCACATAACATTCTGCATATTTTGTTATACATACAAATATTTCGTTCATCAAAAGCCTTAATTCTTTACATAAAAATAAAATGAACATTTAGTAGTGGTTAGGTTAAAAATAATATATTTGTTTTGCTGTCAACAATGTGCTTTGATAATCATACGCTACAATGGTCTCATTGAATACAAGCAAGTATCTTCCGCATCATCGTAAACGCCCTATAGTAACATACGACCTGCCGTTAACAGCTTAAACAAGCATTCAGAACAGAAATGCCCTATGGGTTATATGTCACTCTCTTAGAGTGTGGGATGTTCTAATGTGCATCAAATACACACAGAAGGTCTAACGTAATCATATTGATGCTGCATTAACAAACCAGTGGAATGTCCATTTGGGTGTTACCATTGTAATATGTTATTGAAGTATTATACGAAATTTTGCTTCATCTTACGATCTTTAAAAGGAAATTTGATGTTTAGTGTTATTTACTTTTCGTAATATGGTTATTATTATTATATGATACAATTTATTAATTTATTTAAGGTATGTAATAACAGATTATAAAAGCATAATTACAATATTATATTTTCTTGTTGAAAATGTAGAAAAAAAAAAATGTTTACTTAAAAACGAAAATATCGTGAAAATAAGAATTAAAAATTAGTAACGATGCAATCATAAAATTATAATTAAAATAACCAGAAAAAAATAGTTTACTCTAATGCGAAAATTTTGAATTTTAGGAATGACTCTTCCAGGCTTAAATTTATTTCGTTAACGGTTAACGAAATAAATTTAGTCATGAAAGAGCATTTTTTTAGCATTTTTCTTTTACTAAATATTATTTAAGTTATTTCTTTGACAGTAAAAAAAAAATTGTTTTAAAAAATTGAAAATTCGCTATTTGAAAACTACATTTATATAAAATTGCGATCTAAATATTTACATTAATATGTTGGTTATTAATCATATCTTGTACATTTATGACTTAAAATTGTATTATTTTATAGCTAGGATTCCCTTTAACATGATTAGAAAATTGGGTAAAACTTCTGTACAACTTGATATGTAACAAGAATATTAAAAATTATCTTTATGTTATTTGCCAGCAGAGTTTTCATAAACTATTAATACTTAAAAACGCAATAAAAATTTAATCATCTCTATTTTGCCTTAGTAAATTAAAAATGTTTCGGTGAGTAGCATTGTACATTTTTTTAAAGAAATAAGATTTATGTTTTAAATATGATGAATAAATTTGTATACCTAATATACGTCTGGCGAACAAAAAAACTGTCTCTAAACAGATTAATAGTGGAGCTGAAAAGTGCTTAGTGATGATGTTGATGTGCTTAGTGAGTCTTTAAATTTTTATTGATATATATTACTTCTTAAGATAATTTAAATAAAGTTATTTATCTTATATTTAAAAATATAACAACATGGTTTTCGATTTTCGGAACTTAACCCAACATTTTCTACCAATTTTTTGTTTCATATAACACCTCAATTTTTTGGAGCATAATTCTCGTATTTTTCTTAGTTGATCTTAGAGGATTTTGCAATTTACTGTGTTTTTGTAAGATTAAATTAAGATACATAATTATATTATGCATTCAAATATAATTATTTACATACATTTTTATATTGTTGCTTTAGCTGGATATCTTCATTTGACTAGATTATACAAATACATTTTTAAGCTTGTACCGTAGAAAAAGCTGAAAAAATTTAAATTCAAAAAACAAACAGGTTTTGTAATGAACAAAGTTTTATGTTAATTTTCTAGATTGAAAAAAATAATTTAGAAAAGGTTGTGAATAAATTTAAAACTGTAAGGATTTGCATCAATAAAATTCATCATCCCATAAAATGAATTTTAAACTTTATTTTTCTCAGTTTTACTCAATAAATGATACTTAAAAAGCTTATTTAACACTAGATAGCCCAAAGGAAGTCATTTTGACTACTTTTTAATTTCAATTAGAAAACAATTACATTTATAATGAACAATTTCTTAGAATTTTTAGATTATATATTTTGTTTTCCAAATGAAGAAAATAATTATAGTTAATATTTCTTAGTAACTTGTTATGGTACTGTAAATATTCTAAAAAATACTAAAAATTAGTTTTAAGCAATTTCTTACACATTAATCATTCTTTCACAATGCAGTCATTTTGACTGCTTCTGGGCAATATAGGTATATACTAAGTTTCAGTCTAGTGTTAAAGATACTTTCAGATTATATTCTATTATTAGGATTATTTGTCACGTCTAAGTGATAATAGAAATTTCCAAATAAATTTTAAAAAATCTAGAATTAAACCTATTATGAAAATTCTATGAATTAAACTGACTTTCTTTCTTTTAAAAATCGACATTTAATAATGACAATAATGTGTGTCAAAATTGTTTATTAAGCATGCCAAAAAATTAAGAGAGCAAACAAATTAAATTCAAATTCTTTTAAACATTCTCATGCGTAAACACTTGTACAGTAAATGCATCATCGTCGTCTTTAAATAAGGTACCCGTCTTTACTCCATAGTTTTAAATGAAGTCTAAAATATTTATCTTAACAATTTCAAATAAATAAAAACTTTTCGTGGATTTATTTTCTAGCATGTTATTGAATGCTTTATATATTCATTCAAAATAATGATAAAGATTCCTCACACAAAATAAGAAAAAAGTAAAAAAAACACTCTTCTCCTTTTTTTCAGGATTGGAAAACGATAGATTTTCTTTACACTTTTTTTTCTCTAGTAAAGCTACAAATGAAAGACAGAAGCTGCGAAAAATATTCATTACTTTATCGAAAGAATGTGAAAGGGGAAAGAAAGAGAAAAAAAGAGCATTGTAAATTGTTAACCGATATCTGAAAACTGGAAAGAAGCGCAAGGGGAATATTGAATGAGTAGAGTTTTGCATTTAATATTATCAGCCTATGTTTGAAATATTAAATTCAAATTCTATTATGAATGATAATTTAAAGATATGAATTTTCACTAAAATAATTAGGAAGAGGTCTAGTTAAATAAAAATGAAGCACAAAATAAGAACAATGGCTTGAAACACTGTCACGGAAATAGTTCATTAAAAGCATGGAAATATAGTAATTATGAACTTTTTTTACGAATTAATCAATAGTGCGGGGTTTTGAGAACATTGCTGACAATATAAAATGATGGACTAAAATACTATAAGACTTTTCATAGTTATAAACAACATAGATAAAAGTAAAAACTGTAAATGAACACAAATGAAGGGAAAAAATATATTACTTCAGTGAATACTGTAACAACATAATTGCTGCATAAAGCATTGAATGTTTTTAATCTGGAACTAGCTCCAGATGGTTCTCAATATTTGTATACATATACATATACAATATCTAACTTCAAACCAAATTGTAATAAATTTACTTATGAAAAAATGCCACTTTAAATTTATGGTTCCAACTAGTAAAAAAAAATTCATAAATATAAAATCCTGTAGTTATAATAAGAGAAATGAGCATTTAATGTGATATAATATATGCAAAAGATTAATTTCTACATTTCAAAATTACAATGAAATACGAAAAGGAAATAAATTTTCACTATGTCAAAGATTAAGTGTTACATCATATCTAACATTTCTGAAAAAAAAAAAAAAACACTATAAATAATTACTCAGGTTGTAAATAATTACTAAGGTAATTACTATGGATAATTTCTGAATTGAAATTAAAACTCTAAATTGTGATAATTTTAAAGGGAATATATTACTTAAAATTAAATTTTGGTCTCACTTTCTACTCACAAAGCTCTTCAGAGACTTAAAACTAAATATTCATTCATGTTGTATTATATAACATATAATATGAAGAAAATCAAATATTTTCTTAAAAAAGAAGCATTTCATGTGTGTGCGTGTTTCTATGGCATTTGGATATTTAATAACAATCTTATTATTTGAAGTATTTGTTATTAAGTTATGAGTTCAAAACCTTATATGTATTTTAAAAAATTATTCTTATTCTAGTTTCCTTACAATTCAGCCGTGTTTCATAAGCAATATATGAGTGTTTGACTAATCTTAACTCTCTGGACGAAACATCTGTACTGCTCTTACTAACACCCATCCGACAGACGGGTAAGCAATTCTTTTAAAAATTTTATAACCTTAAGGACTGTTTTAAATGTCCTTTTAGCTTATGAAATTGAGAAGAATTTTTTATAATTAAGTCCTTGTGAGGCGCACTATATTAATATATTTTATCGCAAAAGTTGTGACTACTAATTTCATAAAAATTGATTAGAAGTTATTTATATCCATGTAAAAATAATTAGAAATAATACTACCAAAAACGAAAAAAACTAGGGGAATATCCATTTGATAGACAATGGTAGACAAGAAAACTCGCACATATCGTGAATTGAAAAAAAATCACTGCATAATCATCGTAATCCCTACGTAATCCTCTCACTGTGTAGAGTCCAACTGAAGATGTCAAGGCAGCCCACCGCAAAAATAACACCACAGCGTTATCTATAAGCATCAAAGCAAAACATTCCCGTCTGAGAGACGGATGTTCCAGTCAGAGGGTTAAGCTAGTTCCTATGTTTATGAGTTTGCTATTATACAACTATCTAGTTCCGAGCTATTTTGTCTTGTTATACTTCTTTTTACACAGTTTAGCTTCAAATAATATTTACAGCAATTTGAATGTACGTATTTCTGTACATCAGTACAATTTAGTACATCTATGTGTACAAGCAATCAATCTGTTTGTATGTGTTCTGATTTACTTTAAACTGGGTGCGCTCCAGGTCTTGGTACTTACATATTGTTTAAAGGAAAACAACGAAAGGATAATGTTTGAACTGTGTGATTAAATAAACATTATCTCAGAATATATTATAAATTGACCCCTTACCAGATTAATATTCGATTCAGTATATCAGTAATTTAAAAATAGTTAAAATATTTTAGCAGCAATAACTATTCCAAAATGATAATAATCATAAAAAAAATGTAACTGAATTCTGAATTTTTTAAATATTATTCAGAAAATCGATCATTCATATTCAAATTTAAGGCATTTTCATTCATATTAAGTTGTTCAGTCATTTTTTTAAAAAAATAATTTGAATAGATTAAAAGGAAAATATATATTACAACAAAAAAAAGTTATAACATTTCTATAAACTTAGGAAAAAATGCATTTAAGATGAAACAAAAATATATATACTTATAAGTGGATTTCATAATTACTAAGATTTAATTACAATATAGAGTAATATTCAATCATCACATCTTTTTTTAACACTCATTTGGCATTTCCATTCCGAAATTTTCAAGTAACAGGTATAGGCTAAGAAGACAACAGAGTTATGTGAAAAAAATGATGATTATAAATCATTAGAAATGATGATGATTATTTATTTTCAATCTCGAGTAACACGATAGGAGAAAAAAACATGATTCCGGTATAATCAATGCAAAATATTTTGATTTGTCACTTGCTTGCTCCTTTGTTTGCGAGTTAAAATATAATATAATCTTAACCTTTAAAAATATCTTATAGAATTAACTGTTTTTTTAATTACAAAATTTATATTAAAATTCATGCTTCAAATCTCGAACAAACATAAGCTTTGTCTTTAATAAAAATAAAATTTTGTAGAATAAAATTTGTCAAACCCCATAACATACATTATACATATTCAGGCAAAAGATTTCAATGAAAACTTTTAATGATTTCATCATTCCAGTTTTAATATAGATCGCTTTATCCACTCTCTGCCATCCAATCACTGTTCCATCAGCTTCCACAGTTCTCTTAAGCTTATCAATTGAATCCATTAGCTAGTGACTAACGAATTAATTCTGCACTGCGTTGCATTAACAGCCCACGTGTTTATTGAACCACGTCTAATCTTTCTCCTATTTTCACACTTCAGTACCATGAATTTGAAGCAATGGACATGGACTTGGAACTTTATTTGTAATAATGATAATCTGGCAAAATAACAAGGCACACTTCTTGTTTTGTGGGTAAATTTTTGTTCAAACTTTTGTTACCATGGCTCAAAAATGCGAAGCATATTGATTCCATAAAATTAGTTAGAGATAAAAACTATGCAAATATGTATATAAAAAGATAAAATTTAAGGAATGAGATAAAATAATCTTTTCTTATCTAGATGAGTAGAAGACGTGTAATGCGTTGCAATTTAGTAGAATTTTTTTTAAAAAAAAGCATTTATAAGAGATAATTCAGTTCGAATTCGGTGCCACTGAAGAGCTGTTGCATATTAAGTTTGTTGAGATTAAAAATCCTCACTTTGAGCCAGGCATAGAAGCTTGGTGAGTGAAGTCATTTCAGGTGCCATCGTATATCATTTGACTGAAGTTTCAAGTCAAGAGGTTCACCACTCACAACCTTCGTGGTGCTTTGAAATGTGACGTTAATTAACAAGCAATCCACGGCGTCATAAAGTAACACAAATCTCTTTTAAAAAATAGAAAAGCAGATGCTAAAGTATCTTATTGAGTATAAAAATCAAGAAACCGATTTTGTTTCAATAACATCATTTACTTAATTACACTCATCGAAATAATTATTATTTATGAAGCATTAGAGAGCAGCCTTCTTTAACGAAAAAAAAAGCAAATTTTAATTCATTAACGCATCCACATTTTTATATTATTTTCCTGTAAATTTATTCTGAAAGATCGTATTAAACCCAAATGGTTTCAAAAGCAGATTTCAGTATAAACTGTGTTTGTTATTTAGAAATTAAAGTGTAAAAATAGATCAATTATCTTTAGTCATCCTCTAACGAGTATTTATTCTGCAAAAAAGCTAGTTTCCTTATTTGTTAAATAAGCTTAAAAAGGATTGTACTTATAGTATGGCATTTTTGAAACCACCATGCCATTATTTCAGTGCTTCTCAAACTTTCGATACTTGCGCACCCCTTTTCAATCACAATTTTTATCGCCCCCCCTTATATATTAATAATGTACTGAATGCAATAATAATACACTTTGACGCTAAAGCTACACACACAATGCGCGATCTTAATTATAAACCACACAAATAAATAACAAAAGTATTAAATTTTGTATACTACTTTTAAGCAAAAAAATAATAATAAATTAAGTAATATGATAAAGATTATGTTATTTTTTCCTTTCTCTAATTTTTAAATTGAACATGTAACAAAATGAGGTGGCTGCTTAGAAGATAAAATATAGATATCTGTTAAATATATAGAAACATAACTCAGAGGGTCAATTTCTAATCATAAGCATTCCTTATAAAAACTTTGCTTTGAAATACAAACATGGAAGTCGTTAATAATTTTAAACTTGTTCTTAATTTAGTATTAATTAATTAATTATAAAATACTTTGTGCAGCACTGATACATTAAAAGTATACCGCCTGAAGTGCTCGCTCTTTGCACGGGTTCATTTATAAGAAAATAAAACATTAATGATATAATAGCTGAATTGTAAGGAGAGAAAAGCCTAGTGCACGACAATGTTTACAAAAATGTAAAATGAATTTTTAAAATGATTTCTCATATTATAATTAGTTTAAGCGAATTGTAATTTTAAGCCTAACAGAATTAGCATTTATATTTGATGTTATATAATGAACAATAATATAAAATTCCGATGACGAATAATTGTATTATTTTTTATATTTAAAGTGAAAGGACTTCAGCATGTTTTAATCAGGGGAGCAGGCAAGCACTTGATACGGCCGAGCGGGGTTATTGTGAGTCACCCCAATCCTTTTTTTAAAGGTTATTTTATTGTACACGGTACAAATCGTGATTCCAGTGAATAATTTAATTAAGAGAAAGTTTACTTACCTACTTTCGAGGACTTTTCAATTTTTCTTTGGTAACAAATAAACAGTTTTGCCAGAATTAACGATTTCGTAATATGTATGCCTCGCGCGACCACTTCCGGGTAAAAAGTATGTTTTTCGTTATGCTTTACATGTTTGAGAATACTCATAAAAATAAGTCTTGGCCAAATAAGCCTTCAAAGTGCTCTCCATGGTTTTCCAAATATCATAAAACTCTTTTTCATGGGAAACAGTTCAACAGAGATATATTATTTACAACTTCCCTAACTGGGAAACAAAGACATAAGAGAGGGGTCATAAATAACTGTACCAATAACTTAGAACGTCAAACAGATTACAGCTGTAATATTGTGACATCTTACGCGTATTTTCTTTAACAAGTCCTTTGGGTTCTTTGGGCCAGAATTAATGGCAACTCTTTTCAACCAAATCCAAGAAATAAGATGTGAAGTAAAGATGCAAATAAACGTACTTTAAATATCGGATCTTAAAGTAAACGCGAGGACAATGCAAAGGAATGTTAGACAATTGAAGTTGGTTGTGGCAGTTGATGATTATTACAGTTCGTGTTTCAAGTTTGAATGAGTTCTGCGTGACGTGGATAAATATATTGGTATTTGATTAGAAAAAGCCGTACTGCGTACAGCTGCATCCCATTGCAGATAAACACAAGAGTTATTACAAGATATAATAAGGTAGGATTGATTACTTAATATTAGAATCGAGGATTAGGTGGTTCGCTTATTGAGTTTGGTCTGAATTAGATAAGGTCTTATTATAAATATACAGATATATATGTATTATATATATATATATGTGTGTGTATATATATGTACATATATATGTATATATATATATATATATATATATATATATATATATATATATATATATATATATTGTGTGTTGCGTATTGAGTCATCGTAGATTCTCTCATATTAATTATTATAAATTAATTTGTTAAAGGTTTAAGTTGAATATCTTAATAAAATCATATTAAGATAAAGTTTGATTCTAGTTCTTTCGCTGATCACACATCTCTAGCTCACGCTGATGCTTCGAGAGATGTACTTCCAAGGGGAGGAGCATCACAATGTGCAGTAATTCAAAAATAATGACAGTGATGACTTTTTTATGTTCCTAAATTTTTTCGATTATCGGTCTGCTATCTGTTTTTTCTCTGAAAGAGTAGTATGTTAGGTTTAAAAAGAAAACGTAATAAAAGATCTCTCTTCATTGGAATACAGCAAATCAAATAAATTTTTTTATTTGGTTATAGGATCAAAGATAGCTAATTAAGTATTGAAGAAGTTTTTATTTTTGATGACTTAATATCGCGCGATCGCCTATAAATTATATCAGAGTAAGAGTGCATTTTTATTATGTCTGTAACTATTTTGTTTTGATTCATTCCAGTAAATTAATCATTTTTTAAATCTTTCATTTTCTGTATGTTCTCGCTTCCAAGGGGGCGCGCCCCTCAGTTTAAGAAACACTGAATTATTTAATTACTAAAATAATGATCCTGTACTTGCCGGCTGGGTGACGTGGCTGGTTTGTCGCTGGCCTTCTGCACCTAAGGATGCGGGTTCGACTGCGGCCGAAATGGGTGGATTTTCGTGATGCAGAAAATCGACAGAGATCATATCTTATGATTATACGGCATGTAAAAAATCCCTGGAGTGTCCGTTTGGCTTTAGTGCTCTCGGCAAAATTAAATCCTTGTACAGGTTCGCATCGTCAGAACTTAGGTGCCTCTCTCTAGGGAGGAACTAAGGCATCAAAATTACCTGCTGCGATTGGTATCCACCTATATGGTGCCGCACTAAAAATAGATACCAGCTTCCGAAGATCCAGATCTGATATGGCGAAGCACCAATTGCAACCCATTAGAAAAAAATGATTCTGAAATTACATTTTTACACAATTTTTTCACATATATTAAAATTTATCAGAAATAAGAATCCAAGTAAATATACTAATATATATTTTAAATAAATTAATGAAATATTGCATTCTAATTTTTACAAAAATATTCTGAAAGAATAACCTTTTTTTTATAATTTTGAAAAAGTTGTGTAAAATTTTATAATTTTTTTATACCATGATAATTTGTGATCGTATTTCCAACAGAATGTTTATTTTTACAAAAATATGGTTCTGACATTTCAAAGAATTTGAGCTTTTTTAAAAAATTATTTCTGCTGATAGATACCCCTGCGGTGTTTCTTGGTCTTTCATAACATTTGAAAGAAGCTACACTTCATGCACAGAAATCGGCTATAAATCACAAAAATATTCTCTCTACTTCTTTCTTGCACATTCTGTTTTATAAAAAAAGTCAATTTAAGAATTTCGATACAGACTTTTTTATTCCATTTTCAAATTTTCAAAGAAATTGAAAAAGCATCTAAAACACTGTGAAAAAGGAACAGTTTCAAGTGCAACATGGCTGTATAAATATTTTTTTCCCTCTCCATAAAGGCTACAAACTAAAAAAAAAGATTTTTTATTTGTGTGACAAAAATCTCCATCTTTAAACTTTCTGTGAAGAAATAATCGATCAAAACCAAATAAAGGAAAAAAACTGCACTTTTAAAAAAAATTATTTTATTTTATTATCTATTTTATATATGTTGTATCGTCATTTCACAACTATGATACATTTCCTTGCACAGAGGGTTTTTTATTCGTTATTAATTCGTCGTTTTGTAAGTGTATGAATTGAATCTAAGATAATTATAGAAATAAATAATTACCTAATTGTGTTAATGCAAATACATTATTTGATTCTTCATTTTCCATTAATCTTATTAAAAAATTTCCATGATCATTTTTATGCTGATTTTAAATTTGATTAAAAAGGAGACCATTACAGCATGACACTTATAGTTTGATTTAAAAGTAATTAAAGCTATTTTTTTAAATTGCAGAATGCTATATTAAATTATACTTAGCAAAATAATTATAAGTCCTTATTCCACTCAACTTAGATAAAAATCCATTGGAAAGTAATTTTTATCTGCTTCAAAACGGGTTGCAGTAGCAAGAAAGTGTTCAACAAGGGAATATCCATAAAATCTATCCTCTCTACACACAGTTTTTTTCCATCCAGCCAAATTGGCCCTTTAAGCTTGACCGATACCGCACCGCAAATGACTGTCACTACCGAGTAACGTATAAATAAGAATGAATTAAGGTATCCGTACACCTTCAAAACGTCATTTTCGTCAAATTTTTCGATTTTTTTTATTTTAAATGTTATTAGAAAATATGAACTTCTTTCTTTAAAATGGTGTTTAAATTTTGTTTTTATCTTATTTAGAACTTAAGTTATGGGGATTTGAGTTTCATTCGATAGCACCTTTTTGAACCCGGAAGTACAAGTCTGCATTGCGAAGTAGAAAAAATATTTGTTGCCATTTTTATTCTTCAAAGTATCGTTTAAATATGCAATAGTAAGAAATTTAAACTTTTTAAAATATGAATTTGAGTTTTCAGAATTATCAAGAATATAATTGGCAACAGGTTTTTATTTATATTTTTATCTAGAATCTGGCAAGAAAATAGAGTGCTTTTACTGTTTGTTTACATTTGCTTAGGATTGCGTAGCTCTTTATAAGCTTTTTGTTTAATCCTTTTTTATAGCAGAAAATTTTAATTTTTGTCATTTAAAATGGGTAATGCTAAACGTAGAGCTAGTGCAAAGAGAAAACGCCAATTTCTAGTAAATGGATCTACCCTTAAACATTCAAAAAATAGCAGCGCAACATCTACCAACGCCAGTTCTTCAAAAAATTAAATACCTGCTGCCTTTGATGAAGAAATAGCAGAATATCAACGTAAACCACTTACTGGTAACAGAATAATTGATATGGAAGTCCTTTTAAATTTGTTTTTACAACTTTGCTGCCCAAGATGTTTCGAAGAAGGTATCCTGCTTTCTGAGGATTCCACATATGGTTTGTGCTCAAATTTTGTTATCAGGTGTAAACATTGTGACATTTACTCAGGGTTTTCTAGTTCAAAGAAAATTTTAAACTGTCCTGAAGTAAATACAAGATTTGTGTATGGTATGAGACAAATTGGGAAATGTTTTTCTGCTGGGTTTTTAAATTATGTGGTACGTTAAATTTACCCAGGCTCAGTAAAACTGCGTACACTAATCATGAGAATAAACTCATGTTAGTGAACTATCAATGCAAAAAGCAGCTTCTGAACTGTTAGTGCTACATCCTACTAAAAATAAAATTGTTGAATGTGGCATTTCAGTTGATGGAACGTGGCAGCGTAGAGGTTACTCTTCCATGAATGGGTGTGTCGCAGCTTTGTCAGTTGACACTGGTAAAGTAGTAGACATTGAAATAATGTCGTCATATTGTCCCACCTGCAGAAAGATTTCTAAAATGCCTAGAAGCATTGAGTCGGAAACTTTTGCAGCAGATCACGTGTGCCATAGCAATTTTCAAGGTTCTGCGTTAAAAATGAAAGTTGTTGGTGCTACGAGAATTTTCCAACGTTCTATTGTCAAACGAGGCCTTAAATATGCACATTATTATGGTGACGGGGACTCTAAGGGCTTTATCAGTGTCAAAGATACTTATGGGAAGGATAGCGTCACAAAATATGAATGCATTGGTCATGTTCAAAGAGAGTAGGTGCGAGATTGCGCAAACTAAAGTCTAAAAATAAAAATCTGTCTGGTAAAGGCAAACTCACCGACTATTTTATTGACCAATTGCAAAACTATTATGGGATTGCTGTTCGTAGCAATGTTGAAACCTATCCGGTCTTCAGCAAAATGTTATTGCGGCTTTGTTTCATTGCTCATCAAGTGTCGAGAAACCGATGCATGGGCAGTGTCCCATCGGAAAAGATAATTGGTGCTACTACCAGAGAGCACTGTCTTGTGGCAAAAGCCAAACGAAAAATATAAAGGCTTATCAAATGAAGTACTAAACACGATTAAGCCTACATATTTAGAGTTGTGTACCAAAGAACTGCTTACTAAATGCCTGCATGGCAAAACAGAAAATTCAAACGAGTGTTTAAATGGCGTTATATGGCAGAGAGTACCCAAGGAAGTTTTCGTGTGCCTCAAAATTTTAAAATCTGGTGCATTGGATGCTGTGATCAATTTAATGATGGGATACAAGGGTTGTGTTGAAATTTTTAAAAAACTTAATATAACTCCTGGTTATTTTTACTTTAAAAGCATACAAACATCTTGACATCAATAGAATTAACGACGCAGAACGACATTCAACACCCAAATGTAAAAGCAACGTAGAAAAATTTTAAGAGATACAAAGGAAAAAAAAAAAATCAATGTCTTAGAGAGTAAAGAAGGTGTTATTTATAAATCAGGAGCATTTTAAGTATATCAAATTGTGTTTAATATTAAAATTTGCAGTTCAAAGTTTATTTCTGATTTATCTCAAAATATCAGAAAAAGTTGTGATCCAAATTAGTTCAAATTTTATAAATATATTTTTTATAGATTAAAGAACCCCTACTACTTTCATAATTATATAGTTGATATGTTTTTAGTAACTAAGGTATATATCATGCTCGTAATATTTTTTTAAGGATTTTTCAATGTTCTTTTACTCGAAACTTGATAAAAATTGTAATAAATTGATTATCATCAGGAAAATATTACCAGCCCTAAAAAATGTTATAATGATCATCATCAAATTTACAGAAAAGGGATATTTTTGTTTACATTTGAGTTATGTGCGTTATTCTAATAATCAATTTAATTACTATTTACACTATGCTTTACTCACTAAAATTTTTTTATGTACTACAAGTAACATATTAAATGTAATTTTCATAGTTTTAAGTTATATTTTATCAGTAAAAAATATTTTAATAGCAAATATTACAGTTTTTAAAAAAATTTTCTTCGAAGGTGTACGGATACCTTAAAGGGAACCAGGACATGCTCGAAAGAGTAAAATGCCAAAACTAAGATCCTTTGTTTATGAGGCATATATCATTTAAAATTTCTAATAGAGCTTAGATTTTTTTATGTCTATAATAAAGATAATTTAATTATTCTGTAGAACTACAAAAATAACTTTTTACTCCAAAAGTTTTTTTTTTTTTTACTACTTAATTTAAGTAATACATAATTTTTGAGAACTCGTAATATATACTTATGTTTAGGTACCATTTTTTAAAAAAGTATCCTTTTTTATGCAAAATATTTTTTACACATATATAAAGCAATACATAAAATACAGTGAAACCCTTTTTTTTTTTTTTAGTAAAATTTTAGTATAGTTTCTTTAAAAAATTATGAAACTTTGAAATTTGAAATTTTTTATTTTTCTGCTTTTTTATGCATACAACAATTTTTTAAAAAATTAGGCACTATTTTAATAGAAAAAAAAAAATTAGGTTCACTATATGCATAGGCATCTTGTATAGAAGTATAAAAAATCAGGAATCATGCAGTGCAATAGTTTTTTTTAAAAATGTACCTAAATGCAAAAATATGCTTTTGAGAAAAAGTGAAAAAACTAAAAAAAAAAAAAAAAACAATATTTTCACATATTATACACTTAATTAGTATTTCCTTGCCTATTTTTATATGACTAATAATATAATCCTTAACCATTTTCAGAGTTGCAAAAGTAATTTTAAATTCATATGTTTTTTTTTCCCTTTGTTTTAGTTAACATGAACATAATTTTCGAGATCTTGTAATACATATTTTCATGTATAGGTACCATTTCTTACAAAAATATTCTTTGAATATACAAAAAAATTACAAATATATATAAAGTAACATATTAAACATAATGAATCTGTTTTTTAACTAATTATATTTATATAATTGCATAATTTCTTAAAAATTATCATAAAACCTTAAAATTATGAAAATCTTAATTTTCTTTTTTTTTTACATATAAAATCAATTTTCAAAAACTAGACACATACTAAAAGATATTTTGTTCACTGTATGCACATGTATCCTGTTTAGACATATAAAAGGTTTCAAACAATATGCTACAATAGTTTTTTTTAAAGTGTACCTAAATTTAAAAATATTAAACATTCGAGAAAAAATATAATAAAACTTAACAAAAAATTTCTCCTTACATTATAGATTTGATTAATATTTCCCTGCTTGGTATTCATTTTCTTCATCTAAATTCTGTTTATCCATTTTCCTTTTTAAAGACCTTCTTTTATTTCTGGCTTCCAATGACACTTTATTTACTATACGTTCAGCCTCAAAATTCGTTTGTTATCAATTATAAGTAAGGCACGTTCCGTGTCGTATCCTGGTTTAATGCCCAGAGCTTCAAAAGACTTTTATCCTACTTACATATCCATCGTTAAAACAAATTACAGCATCCATAACTCCAAATTTCAAAGTTTCAATGCCAACAAAAACTGTTTTAGGAATTCGCTCCCAAATACATTTGTTAAAGCTTTCATTGGGATTTGTGTTCTTCCACGAAGGCACTTTTTCAATAAGTCCTTCTCTGTGAGATCCCGAAACACTTTTTCACTTTCAATAAAATTGACTTGGGTAAAGAATGCTTGTGAATATAAAATTCCCCGTAACAATGCTACGGTTATAACCGCACCAGCTATCCTCACCAAGAGGACACAAAGCGTGTTGAGGATTATCCTCAGTATTTAGTTTATGAAAATAAATAGCCCATATGGCTCTTTTCATGTCCTCCACAGATGACAAATTTTTACGGATTGCTAGCCCATAATAATGTTGGATTGAGTCCACTTCTTTAAGCGTTAGCCGTCCACGTCCCGAAATATTTTTCCCATCTGATAGCTTAATGCCTTTGCTCATTTTTTAGAATGTTTCTCAGCCTTGTGCCCATACGCTTTTGCACATGGCCAACACATTCTAATTTTTCAACTTCTGTGTCGCCATATACTTTTGCTTCTTTTATAGTAAGAAATCCTTTGAGTCACCATCACCAAGATACTGC
Organism: Trichonephila clavipes; assembly: GCA_019973935.1. Taxonomy (NCBI): domain Eukaryota; kingdom Metazoa; phylum Arthropoda; class Arachnida; order Araneae; family Nephilidae; genus Trichonephila; species Trichonephila clavipes. The sequence continues at coordinate 26,606 of BMAU01012724.1, forward strand.
GTATAAAATGCTTTTCGTGATGTTTCAGATCGCTGAAATATACTTAATACCCCCCGACATTCCATTCCCCCACTGAATCCTTCGTAATTTTTAGCACAATTTTTACATTTTTTTTTTTACCCTTACATGAAGAACAATATTTTGTAAGAGCTTCAAAGTCGATAACCTTTCCGTTCTCTCAACAGACGTAGCACATACAACTCCGTTCAATGAAGAATAGCCTCTTTTATGCCATGTGCCATCCACAGCCACAGCTATATTTGAATTATTATCATTCGCTATGACTGCTTCGTAAACAGCTGCATTCATCGAGTCTTCACTAATTGTTTTTAAAACATTTAAAAACAAAGAATTATGGCGTTCAAACTTTGCAGGTTGGTGGAGGCAAATTCATGAGCCCACAGAATATTCGAGCAGCAGCTCCACCTTTTCCAATAGCTCTCATTCCATATGTCAATCTTAGGTTAACATCATAACATTTATTTGATATTTTTGATGACATTGTACTCGTCGATTCTTCACAGTTGTGACAAATTATTTCCAAACTCACAGCTAAACCTCTACGACTTTTAAATCTTCTCTCAGCTCAATTTTCTCTGAAGAACAGCAATATTTACAAACATAAGAGATTTTTCATAAGGGAAGATAATAAATCCAGTTCAACGATTATGTTTACATTTTGAGAATCTTGTTCTTTTAGTAAATCCGGTATTTTAATTTTTCTCCTAGAAGCACTTTCCACGGAATTCAAAAGCAATTCTTCAGTCGATTTAGACTTTTTATGTTGATTGCTACTATATACTTCCTTCTGCCAAAGTTTTTATTCTTGGCATAATTACTCGTTTAAAAAGTTAAGATACTTTTAAAATCTTATGAATATTATTAATTATAAGTAAAAAATAAATATTTCTTACGAAAATTAATGTAAAAAATTAAGTAGTTGTATGCCACAAGAAACTTCGGAATAGACGAACTCGGTTCAAAACATTGCCATAAACCGAAATTTAAAGTAAGAAATTTTGTCACACAGCTTGGAACAATAGCTCACGCACAAGCGTGGCTAAAAAAGTATGGGGTTAACATTCAAACGAAAAACAATCAAAAGTTAATATAGATAAAACACAGGGGAAACTACATATTTAAAGTTCAAAGGGGCGTGTCAAAAGGGGCGTGGTCATTTATTTACATTTTTATTTTTCATATTTTAGGGCTATTTTATCAACAAACATATAAGTATTATAGATTCAGAAAAATAAGCACTATTTTTAGAACTAAAATTGAAAAATCGATTATTTGAAAGTATATGATGTCCCTGTTCTCTTAAAATGATTATTTATAATAGTGGATGACTATAGATGACGGTAGGTGAATGTGGACGATATTGTCACATTTTTTGTGCAAGTACCACATTTGCGTAACCCTTTAAATGCCGTACATTTTTGGTGCAACGTTTTGGACTAATTTCTCGTCCCATCTGAGGGTGAAGGATTGCCGTAAACAAAACGACGTGCTCTGATGTCCGGCGCACTCTATCTCCACATTGAAAAAAATACTCGCCAATTTTTCTGCTTCGGCAAAAGAACATCCATTTGTTGACAACTTTGCACTTTTGTTGATGGGCGTAAACAGAAATGGAGCACCATTCTTTTTAAAATATTATTCGCCGTTTAAATATTCTACACCATTAAAATATTATACGCTATATTTGATGCGTTTGACGAAATTGACGCCATCATCTTATTTAAAACGTAGGGCACCGAAGAACGCTATTGGCCAGAATTTCAAGCAACTTTTATTTGAAACAACATTCTGAGCTCACTAGCAAAAAGTTCTTCGAAAGCCGTCGCTATGGTAACTGAGTAAAACTTGCACGAATTGGACGAAAATTTGCTCGAAACGTGTACGTGTGATACGGCATTAAGGATACAAGATTACACAGGATTTTCCCTTTGGCAAGCCAGCGGGGTTACATCTCATTCAAATAAGTACAAATTGTTTCTTCTCCTTTCTATTTACTTGCCTGCATATTGCGAGCTTACTTCTAGGGAGAAACTTAATAAATATAAGTGTTGTTTTTGTTATGGTAATCATGGCAAACTTAATTAAATGGCTTCTCCATTTAGGCTGCGTTCGGATCGGCCCCCAACAGATCCAATCTAATGAGCGTGATCTTCACCTCAACCAACTTGATGATGAGGAAAAGGTATCCTGACAAGTGATGAGAAGTAATGACCAGTTCAGAGTGAAATATATAATAATGATTATTATTTTTATATATAAAGTGTTCATTATTTGGGAAGGACTTTCTTAAGTTTTATTTTCAAGTAATAAAACTGTTTTCCATGCAAACAGCTTTGAAACATATACTAAAATATTTTTAAAAATGCTTTGGAATTTTTAACATTAGTAGTTGAAACTTAGAAATTAAACAGTGTCTAAAACAAGTAAAAAAAACAAATGTAAATTAAACCAATGTATCTAGAGAAACTTATTTTGTAATGTTTTCTTTAAGTTAAAAGGTTTTTCTGAAAGTAATGTAGCATTTTAATATAAAAGAGTGGTATAAACTTTAGAATGTTGTCGTTATTATGTATGTCAAATAAACGCTTTTCAACATTTTATGTTTACTTCTACTTTGAGAAATAATATCGATTTAACTTTCTGGATTTTGGTTTTTTGTCTACACAGAAAAACAAATTGTCTTACCATATACAATAGATTGGAGTGCCTATGAATATTATAAGTCGGGCATTCTATTTTTTAAGTATATCTTGAGTTTTTTTTTTATTACATTTATATTGAAAAATAATCATAAAAATGCAAAAAAAAAATATATTTTTATATCTATATTATAAAGCTGTTACAAAATATCATTTATCAATAGAGCTTATACATAACGTAACGTATGTAATATTTTGGAATATATATAAATTACAGAAAATATCTTATGTATTATACACGGATACATCTTAAATATAAACTTATTTGTACCTTTCCCATAAATACGTAAGCGATCAAATCCACAGTGAAAATTATTTATAAAAGACATGAACTTATTCACTAAGCAAAAATGAAGGCCAGGTAGAAACTTTAATCGGAAATGGAATTATATATTTTTAAAGAAAAAGTTGACTTCAAAATACAAGTATATATCTTTGATTAATTTTATCTTTAAAGAAGTTTCGGAAAAGTATTTTACATTTTTCCTTTAATAATTAAAATAAGTGATATATATTTCTGCTGCATCATATTACTTAGTAAATCCGAAGTTCTTATATCATATTAATACTTGTTATCGATTACCGAAGTGGAAAAATATGAATGATTAAAATTACGAAATTATAATGCATTATTCCTACACGGCAAAAAAACATACCCGATTTCAAAAATCCCGATACATATTTTTTTTAAGTGTAAATGTCGGTCATTCAGCAATTCCAACCAAGATGCAGTAACCCTACAAGATCGAAAATCTATTAAGATTCCTTTTTTTCTGTGAAATTATGATTTTCTGATAACATATATTTGGCTTGATTTGAAATACCTTTCTTGAGTAGAGCGTAATATATGCGGTGATAATTCTTCGTATTAAAACTAAATAACAAAGCGAGTTTATCAAGTATATCCAGTGCAGGGGTATTGAACCTTTTTGGGGCCGGGCCGCATACATATGACAACTATTTCACGCTGGTTGCAGCATGAGGATTGAGGATTAATGGATGGGAGGAATGCTGTAAGATCAATGAGATTTAAAATGCGTAAAATTGATCAAAGTATCAAGAGGGTTTGGCACGTCAGTAGGAGTCCATGTTAAATTGTGTGAGTTTAGGCACCTTTTCCTAAGAAACTACACGGATAAGATTTTTACAGTTGTACTATCAATAACACTTTAACGAATGGTTTTGTCTTTTTGTTGAACATTAAATTATGTTTTGTTTTTTTTAAATTGTCCAATTTTCCCCCCCTAAAATTTAGTTTTAAAAAATCATATCTAAAACAGTTTGCTAGATATATCCAATTCTTTCGATTAGGATGTGTAAACATGTAAAAAGTCTGCTCATTGAAAATTTGAGGATTATATGATTAGTAGGATTTGAGAAAAAGGTACATAAAGTAAAAAATATTACGTTTTGAGAAAACAGCCTTAAAGAAAAAATGTGAAACTTTTGGAGCATCAACTTTTCTTAGTACTTTCCACAAGCATATGAAGCATTTTTTAACCCTCTGCTCATACAAAAGTCTCTTCTTATTTACTATTTTTTATTATTTTTAATAAAATTTTGTCTTTTTTGTGGATCTCGAGATGCTTTTGTTGAGCAATACGAATCCTACATGTATCTGGCTTTTTGAAGCACGGCGCACAGTTATAACTTGGTTCAATTTCACAATGTTTTAAGATCATTAATTTTGTTACGTAACTCATAATGAACTGTGCAATAACCGTATTTATCCCTAATTTTAGAGTTTTTAATTCCTCAAATGTAGATTTTGAAATCAATAATCATATGGTGTTATTAACTGACTCATTTGGTTTCTGAGTCTGTCCATGTAACTATTTTCTTAATAACACAGGATCTTCTAGATCTCTAATAGTTGGTTTCATTTAATTCATTATGGTATATAGCACGTGCAAATGTATTTATGCCATTTTTTTATATTCAGCTTCTGCCTTCTGAAACTTGCACCAGGCATTTATAATTACGGGATGCAGTCCATGTTGAAGACTCTCCTTTGAAGACAGAAGATGAAAATAAACAGCTCAAACAGAAGTTTTCATGCTGTGTAGTTCACTGATATTTTTTCTTATAGCCATGCCATAATATATTCGAATTTTTTACGTAAAAATGTCGGTGAGCACCGTTTTCAACCACTTAGGTTTTTTCCATCACTTAACTTTTGTTCTTTGTTTCTGTTTAAGGTACAAAAAACATGTACCCATAGAATTTTGGATAAGCACAATACACTATAATTTTTCCACTTTAAGATAATATGGATTCGCACTCATCAGAGACTTATGTAAGAAGAAACACTGTTGCTCCAAGCAGTGTTCATTCGATGCGCGTCAAGCAGTAGCTTAATTTAAAAAAATAATAAAAATACTTCTAATTATAGTATTTCCTCATAACATATATCATTTTAAACAAAAATATTTGAAAGCTTATAAAATGTTAAAAGAAAAAGAAAATCGATAATTTTTTGAAACAGCAGGTACCAAACTCTCTTAAAACATCTAAATTTGGATTTTATTTTAAAATCACATTAATTTCTATCAAACTCAAAATACAAAAAAATAGGTTTTATGCATTTATTCCGCAATTATGAGATAATTTCGATTTCCTTTCATCAATAATCCCGATCTCCTTGTTTGCTTTCTAATGTCATAAAAACAAAGCTGTCATGTATTTTGATAATTTGGTTTTTTCTTTTAACAAACCCTTACTTATTTTTATTTCAAACATTAATTTATTAACTGCAGGATGCTAGCAAAGTAGTTTTACTGAATTCCAGACTGAAACTAATATTATTTGTGTGAAATTAGTTCTAACTTGCTTGTACACTTTTATTTCAAATGTATTCAAATGCTTTTCGATTTTAAGACTACACAATACCCTACAGTTTTCAAAATTATCAATTTTTTATCTATTTATTTATTCATTTTCATTTGGACCATATCATTGGGAAACTTGCCACCAAATTTCAGGTATGATAGCAAATTAGTTTCTAAGATATACGAAGTTTTCTAACCTTTGGTTTTGGTTTTATCTTAAAGCAATTTTCTCCTCTTAAATTGAATACATTTTTTAAAAAAATGAGTAAAAACTATTTTAGTGTAAAATATTTATTAATTAAAATTTTCATAACTATAAATGGTTCCGCTTAATTTCGTTTTAAGTTTTTTGAGCTATATTAGTTACTTAATTAAGGGTAATTCCAAGGCCAACTTTTACTTTTAAAAAGCAATTTATTTAATTTAGAAGTTTTATCATTAGTTTTTCCTGTTGAGAAAATGCCGCCATGGCAAAACATCCTCAGATTGCTTTGAGAAACAAGATTTCGAAGAGATGGAATAATATCTAAAAATCAGTCCTCAGCTGATACTGCAATTAGATTTCAAAATACAAGTATTCTGAATTAAATTATTGCAGAAAAAAACTAAATATTTCCTTAATGTACCAAAATGCATTATATTAAACATATTGTAATAATCTATTTTAGTATTTTAAAGTCATGCAACAAGAACTAAAACTCCCTAAAGTGCCCCGATTTAAAATTTAAAAAATTTAATTTTTTTAACAAACCTGGCTATTTTTAGCTTAAGATAGTCTCATTATTATTTTGTACATAAATTATTTGTGTTTCAAAACTTTTGTAAAAATATTAGGTTAAGATTCAGCAGAGTAAATTGTCGTTGTAACAAAAATTATCAATATTATGTAAAAATATATTCTGAATTTAGAACAAAATATTTTCAGTCACATTTAATTAAAATAGTGTATCAATGTAGAACACATATTGGAAAATAACATAGTAAATAATTAGAGCTTTACGGGGATTATAAGTTTTTGTTTTATGCCTTTACAAACTTTAAATGTTCTGTAAAAGTAAGTACAGACTTAGGTATAAAAGATATCTAGTTATTGTTGTAAAAAATACCAAAGTTAGTATTTTTTTTTAATTTCGTTTTTTTTTTCCAGGTTTAGCTAGAAAAATAATTATTAAAAATCAACAAGAGAACAGGATTTCAAATCCATACTAACTTTTGTTTTCAATAATCTAAAAAACATAAATCACTTAAAATTATTGAAAAATTTTAATAATAGAACAATTTACAAAAATTTGAAAAGACTTCAAAAATTCTTAAATTCTTAAATTTGTAAAATAATTGCTGGTCAAACCGACATTTTACTTTCAGAATCAACTTAATAATATAATCTGTATAGAAAAGAAAAATTATTTTTACTGTAACTGTCCCTAAAAATATTTTGAACAAGGGTAGTGTGTAGCCTCAATAAAAAAATATCCCATTAACTCAGTGTTTCTCAAATTGTGGAGCGAGCCTCCCTTTGGGGGCGCGAGCATATCGAAAATAAAAGGTTAAACAAATTAATTTCTGGAATTAAGCATAACAAAATACTTTCGGACATAATAAAAAAATGCGGATTTACACTGATATAATTTATATATATCATCTAGCAAAATTACGTCATCAAAAATAAAAGATTCTACTTCAAACGTTCATTAACTATCTTTGATTCTATAACCAAATTAAAAAAAATATTTTGTTTGCTTTGCTGTAATACCCGGATGAGAGATTTTTTATTACGTTTCTTTTAACCTAAAATATTACTTTAGCTGACCTTCGAACTTACTGATATAGTTATCACCGTCCTTTTTAGGGAAGTTGTAAGTAATATACATCTGTTTTGCCTTTTTCCATGAAAGAGTTTTATGAAATATGGATAAGCATATTGAGTACTTTGAAGAATTATTTGGCCAAATTTTATTTTATGAGTATTCTGACACATATAATGCATAATGAAAAACGTTGGAACACAATTCACTTTTAGAGCTAATATCCATAACATTATGTTGAATACACGGAAAAGAATGTTAGCGAAAAGTGTGTGATTTGTGTCCTTTATTTAAGCCACGCACATTTGAAACAATTTAGTTCAGTTTTATTGGATTTCTTCTCAAATTTTCAAAGACAAATTGAAAAGTCCTTGAAATAGGTAAGTATATTTTCTCTAAGTTAAATTATTTACTGAAATTGTGATTTTTATTGCATATAGTAAAATATTTATAAAAAAAGGAATAGGGTAAATCACTCTGCGGGAACATTAACGTTAGTATCGAATGCACACTTGATCCCGGGCTAAAACTTTTTGAAGTTTTCTCGCTTTAAATATTCAAGATAACATAATTATTCTTTATTGGAATTTTACATTATTTTTATTATTTAACAATAATTCTAAATGCTGATTCTGTGATGCTTAAAATTATAGTTCGTTCAAAACTATTTATAATATGGGCATTCATTTCAAAAAAATCATTTTACATTTTTGTATACTTTGTCATGCACTTGGTTTTTCTCTCCTTACAATTAAGCTATTATATCCAGAATAATGTATTATTTTTTTAAAAAAATAAACTCGTGTGAAGAGTAGGTACTTCATCCAGTACAAGATGAAATTGAATAATTATTAGTGACTTCCATGGGCTTGTCTTGCAGATCAAAGTTTTTCAAATGAAGGCTAAAAATTAGAAATTGACACTCTGAGTCATTTTTTCTATATTTAGCTGAAATTTATATTTTGTCCTCAAAACAGCCACAGCAGAAAATCCGGTTTCACAAAGGTAGGATGCTCAAAATGGTAACGGTACACGAAATGCTTTTGTTTTCAGTGTAGAAAATTCATCATCCACCTCTGCTCCAAATTCAAAGGGCTATTTATTTCAGAATTGCCTTTTAACAATGCCACTGGATGTGAAATCTATGAAGATTTCTTATTCGGCAGTTGAGAACCCTTCTGAAGTATTGTGAAATGAATCTCTAATCCACTCGTAACTTGCTATCAAGTTGTCCTCAGCAAGAAAATACTTTTTAAAATTCCATGCCAGCATGACTAAATGATTTTCTATGATTTTAAAAATAACTTCCGCATGTTGTTCTTCAGATGTGTAAGTTTTAATTCATAGTAAGTACACATGTAAGTTTTACCCAGGATATTTCAGTAATAGTAAATCCAAAAAATTTAAATATTCCTTAGAATATATCCTCTTGATTTAATTTTCGGAAGCATGCTCTTCTGTGTACTTATTGATATTTTATTAACATCGAATTTTCTCTACGAGATAAATATATATATATATATATGATTCTGTTTTAATCTACTGCCGTAAAACTTAATACCGTGATTTACAACTAACGCGTAAATTATAAAATGTACATTCAAGACAGATTCGGTAACTATAGAAGCATCGACTCGACCAAAACTGAATGGAATTGTACCATGTACAGCTTTTACATGTTTTTAGCAATACGTAA
>BMAU01012729.1:0-17878 GCA_019973935.1 Trichonephila clavipes
ATATATATGGCATGCAGCCAAAAGCAACGCAGTCTTCGCGCGCAGGCGCATTGAATTGAAACAAGAACTGAAACTGTTGGACATTAGAGCAGAGAATTAGAGAGAGAGAGAGAAGCAGCGAAGAGAGAACGCGAGAGGTGCGCGAGCAGGCGTTACCTTCTGAAAATGATCGTCAATCTTATCTGTAAAAACTTTTCTACCTTTTTAATTAATTTTTGTTTAATGTTAAAATAAAATAGAAGTAGACCAACGTCTTGGACCCCTTGTTGTCTCCCACAAATTATGGGGGGCTCGGCCGGGATCAAGGGATCGATAAACTTTCGATTTTGAACCAAAGTCTGGACAATGAACAACAGCGTCCGTGAAGGAGACGCTCCGCCATTTTCGAAAACTTCGTTCAACCTGTGTAGAGGTTTGAACTCAGCATGAAAATTCCGCCTGTGTAGAGGCGATTGAAAAAAAAAAAAAATTTTCGATTTTGATCAAAATTTGGAACGTGAAAAAAAAAGCCGTCCGTGGAGGAGACGCGCCGCCATTTTTCGGAAACTTCGTTCAACCTGTGTAGAGGTTTGAACTTCAGCATGAAAATTCCGCCTGTGTAGAGGTTGGAACCCATCGTCGAAAATTCCGCCTGTGTAGAGGCCGGAACCACAATTTCAACTATATTACCTGCGAAGAGGTGAAATCAGTGGAATCGAAATTTTTCTTCATTGGATACATCGTACGTGCGAGCAACAAGGGAGCCAGAAAAAAAAGGTAGGATCTTTCCATTTCTAAAATGTATAAAAACGCTCTTAAAAGAGGATCTCATAAGAGTAGTTCAGGAGCTAGACGGTATTGTCGAAAGTACTGACACTATAGTTAAACTAAAGACTAAAATTGAGAACAGTAGTACATTTGAAAGTGATCCAGATTTCGTTAAAACTTTAATTCAAAACTGTATAGATGAGAGAGTATCGCAAAACGAAAGAGGTAACTTCAGAACAAAAAATTGAGCTCGCGAAACTTCAATTAGCAAAATTAGAAAAAGAAATCGAACTCCAATTAGCTAAAAATGAAGCATTAAGTTTAAATCCTGCAGCTAAAGCCGAAGAAAAACAGTTCGAAACTAACATAGAAAATATGATAAAAAAGTATAAAAACTTTATCTCTTCCTGTTCCCACCAGATCTGAAAATTTTAATCTGTTCTTCCAATCATTAGAACGCGCATTTTTAACCAAGAAAATAAATGACGAATATAAATCTGAAATTTTAATAAATCTTCTGGGCGAAAGAGCTCATAACGTCTTACTGTATATTAAAGAAGAGGAATTAAATGACTATGAAAAACTAAAATCTATAGTACTCAGAGAATTCCAATTAACCCCTCGCGAGTGTTTAAACTCATTTAAAAATGCTGTAAAATCATCAGGCGAGACATACATCCAATTTGCTGCAAGATTGACGGCAAACTTCCAATATTATTGTTCGTTAAGAAAAGTTAATTCCTTTGAATCTCTATGTGATCTTATAATTTCTGATAAATTATTTGAAACTTTAAATAAGGAAACTGCAACTCATATTGGCATTCGAGAAGCAGAAGATTGGTTTAGGCCTATTGATTTAGCTAAAGAGTGCGATATTTATATTTCATCTAGAAGCGGATCACGTAAAGAAATTCCTATTACTTATGGATATACCCAAGACCCCTTTAAAAATAGATCACAAAACTTTAAACCAAAGATTAAAGAGAACTATCCCCAATATCTTGAAATAGAAAATAAAAATTGCTACATATGCGGTGATTCATCTCATTACGCAAGAGACTGTGAGAAGCGTTTTAAACCTAAAGAATCTAATGATCACATCCATAATAAAATAAACGTGAATACTTTGAAAATCGAGAGCGAAAAACAAAATAGCGAAGAATGCACAAATCTTCAATACGTAAGCATTTTGTAGAAAATCAGCCCGTAACAGCATTGATTGATTCAGGTTGCCAGATCCCAGTTTTAAATTCCTCACTAATTAGAGTGCAAACACCTTCCGAAGAAATCATAACATTAAGTTCATGTTTTGGCGAACAGCGTATGGTAGAAATTAAACCCATAAATATTTCTCTTAATCAACACTCTCCTAGCTTGAGAGTTGGAACGGCAATATCACCGACCTTGACCGAAGAATTTATTATACATCCCAGTGTATATTCTGAAATAGAGAAACTAGGCCACGCAAAGAGCGATGTTTTATTGAATGAAAGTGAATCCTCTTTAGGTGCTCATGCTTATGTGTTCATTTTAATTCAAATGTTTCTGTTTCAAATGCGATAGAAAACTCTAGTTATGATTTGCCATATGTTGAAAACTTTAATACTAGGAATGATTTGAGTTCTCTAATTAAGGATTATAAATGTAATAACATTAAGAGTACTAAGTTAAAAATGTGTATTAAATTGAAAAATGATATTCCTGTGTGTCAAGAGCCAGACGTTTATCTTGTTCTGAAAATTACAGGTAAACAATCAAATTGATGATTGGTTACGACAAAGGTATTATAAAAGAGAGTGTTTTTGATTATTGTTCTGATATAGTATTGTGTAAGAAAGCCAATGGTGCCATGAAAACGAGTTCCGTGGAATTCATCTCCCGCTCACCTACCCCTTCACCTATGGAACGTAATTATCGACGATTTGTGTTGCTCCGGAAAATCTTTCAGCCCTGGCAGTGGAAGCGAAGGAAAAAGAGAAATCGTTTTGAACAGACGTCCAGAACTCTACAGAGGAAAATATCGATGCGTTCAACCAAAGATCAACTTGTTGAAAAAGATGTTCTTATGCCGGTGAAACACAATGTTTTCCTGTGGAACCTTCCGGATGTCGAAGAGGTGCCTTCACATGATGGAGAAACTGTCTAGTTCAGAAAAATTGATATGTTTAATCTCTATATATTTGTCGTATAGTCCTTGTCTGTTCCGTTTTTTTTGTATGTTTCAGATTCTCCTCTGGTCTCCATGGAAATACCGCTGCGGACAGCGTACGGTCAGGCTGGCCGTTATGGCATGCAGCCAAAAGCAACGCAGTCTTCGCGCGCAGGCGCATTGAATTGAAACAAGAACTGAAACTGTTGGACATTAGAGCAGAGAATTAGAGAGAGAAAGAGAGAAGCAGCGAGAGAGAGAACGCGAGAGGTGCGCGAGCAGGCGTTACCTTCTGAAAATGATCGTCAATCTTATCTGTAAAAACTTTTCTACCTTTTTAATTAATTTTTGTTTAATGTTAAAATAAAATAGAAGTAGACCAACGTCTTGGACCCCTTGTTGTCTCCCATATATATATATATATATATATATATATATATATATATATATATATATATATATGTGGCAGCCAAACCCGAGCAGTTTTTCGCGCGCAGGCGCAGCTAATGAGAACTGAAACTGTGGAAACTTTTGAACTAGTGAAAGTAGAACCAAAACTTTTAAGAGAGGAGAAACAGAGAGGTGCGCGAGCAGGCGTTACCTTCTGCATATCATCGTCAAACTTATCTGTTAAAATAGCCTTAGTTAAAATAAATCTACCTTTTTAATTAATTTTTGTTTAAGTTTTAAAATAAAATAGAAGAAAGACAAACGTCTTGGACCCCTTGTTGTCTCCCACAAATTATGGGGGCTCGGCCGCGATCGATAAAATTTCGATTTTGAACCAAAGTCTGGATAATGAACAAAAGCGTCCGTGAAGGAGACGCTCCGCCATTTTTTGGAAACTTCGTTCAACCTGTGTAGAGCTTTGAACTCAGCATGAATACTTCGCCTGTGTAGAGGCCGAGATTGAAAAAAATTTCGATTTTGATCAAAGTTTGGAACGTGAACAAAAGCCGTACGTGGAGGAGACGCGCCGCCATTTTTGGAAACTTCGTTCCGCCTGTGTAGAGGTTGGAACCACCGACAAATATTCCGCCTGTGTAGAGGTTGGAACCCATCGACGAAAATTCCCCCTGTGTAGAGGTAGGAACTACTCACATAAACACCTGCGAAGAGGTGTCAATTCGAACAATTTCAACTATATTACCTGCGAAGAGGTGAGATCTGTGAAATCGAAGTTTTTTCTTCAATTATTGGATACATCGTACGTGCGAGCAACAAAGGGAGCTAGAAAAAAAGGTAGGATCTTTCCATATTTTTCTAAAATGTATAAAAACGCTCTTAAAGAGGATCTCATAAGGTTGTTGAGGATCTAGACGGTACTGTGGAGAGTACGGACACCATAGCTAAACTAAAGACTAAAATTGAGAACAGTAGTACATTTGAAAGTGATCAGATTTCGTTAAAACTTTAATTCAAAACTGTATAGATGAGAGAGTATCGCAAAACGAAAGAGAGGTAACTTTAGAAAAACAGAAAATTGAGCTCGCGAAACTTCAGTTAGCAAAATTAGAAAAGAAATCGAACTTCAAACGGCTAAAAATGAAGCATTAAGTTTAAATACTGCAGCTAAAGTCGAAGATAAACAGTTCAAAACTAACATAAAAATATGATAAAAGTATTAGGACTTTATCTCTTCCTGTTCCCACCAGATCTGAAAATTTTAATCTGTTCTTCCAATCATTAGAACGCGCATTTTTAACCAAGAAAATAAATGACGAATATAAATCTGAAATTTTAATAAATCTTCTGGGCGAAAGAGCTCATAACGTCTTATTGTATATTAAAGAAGAGGAATTAAATGACTATGAAAAACTAAAATCTATAGTACTCAGAGAATTCCAATTAACCCCTCGCGAGTGTTTAAACTCATTTAAAAATGCTGTAAAATCATCAGGCGAGACATACATCCAATTTGCTGCAAGATTAACGGCAAACTTCCAATATTATTGTTCGTTAAAAAAAAAGTTAACTCCTTTGAATCTCTATGTGATCTTATAATTTCTGATAAATTATTTGAAACTTTAAATAAGGAAACTGCAACCCATATTGGCATTCGAGAAGCAGAAGATTGGTTTAGGCCTATTGATTTAGCTAACGAGTGCGATATTTATATTTCATCTAGAAGCGGATCACATAAAAGAAATTCCTATTACTTATGGATATACCCAAGACCCCTTTAAAATAAATCACAAAACTTTAAAACAAAGATTAAAGAGAACTATCCCCAATATCTTGAAAGAGTAAGTAAAAATTGCTTTATATGCGGTGATTCATCTCATTACGCAAGAGACTGTAAGAAGCGTTTTAAATCTAAAGAATCTAACGACCACATCCATAATAGAATAAACGTGAATACTTTGAAAATCGAGAGCGAAAAACAAAATAGCGATGAATTTGCAAATCTTCAATACGTAAGCATTTTTGTGGAAAATCAGCCCGTAACAGCCTTGATCGATTCAGGTTGCCAGATCCCAGTTTTAAATTCCTCACTAATTAGAGTGCAAACACCTTCCGAAGAAATAATAACATTAAGTTCATGTTTTGGCGAACAGCGAATGGTAGAAGTTAAACCGATAAATTTTTCTCTTAATCAACACTCTCCCGGTCTAAGTGTTTGAACGGCAATATCACCGACCTTGACCGAAGAATTTTTATACATCCCAGTGTATATTCTGAAATAGAGAAACTAGGCCACGCAAAGAGCGATGTTTTATTGAGTGAAAGTGGATCCCCTTTGGGTGTTCATTTTAATTCAAATGTTTCTGTTTCAAGTGTGATAAAAAACTCTAGTTATGATTTGCTACATGTTAAAAACTTTAATACTAGAAATGATTTGAGTTCTCTAGTTAAGAATTATAAATGCAATAACATTAAGCGTACTAAGTTAAAAATGTGTATTAAATGGAAAAATGATATTCCTGTGTGTCAGAGAACCAGACGTTTATCTTGTTCTGATAACCCTTCACCTATGGAGAGTAAATATCGACGGTTTGTGTTGCTCCGGAAAATCTTCCAGCCCTGGCAGTGGAAACGAAGGAAAAAGAGAAATCGTTTTGAACAGACGTCCAGAACTCTAGAGAGGAAAATATCGTGCGTTCAAGCAAAGATCAACTTGTTAAAAAGACGTTCTTATGCCTGTGAAACACAATGTTTTCCTGTGGAACCTTCCGGATGTCGAAGAGGTGCCTTCACATGATGGAGAAACTGTCTAGTTCAGAAAAATTATGATATGTTAAATCTCTATGTATTTGTCGTATAGTCCTTGTCTGTTCCGTCTTTTTTGTATGTTTCAGATTCTCCTCTGGTCTCGATGAAAAAGGAAAAAAGGAAGACGTACCGCTGCGGACAGCGTACAGTCAGGCTGGCCGATTGTGGCAGCCAAAGCCGAGCAGTCTTCGCGCGCAGGTGCAGCTAATGAGAACTGAAACTGTGGAAACTTTTGAACTAGTGAAAGTAGAACCAAAACTTTTAAGAGAGGAGAAAGGAGAAACAGAGAGGTGCGCGAGCAGGCGTTACCTTCTGCATATCATCGTCAAACTTATCTGTTAAAATAGCTACCTTTTTAATTAATTTTTGTTTAAGTTTTAAAATAAAATAGAAGAAAGACAAACGTCTTGGACCCCTTGTTGTCTCCCATATATATATATATATATATATATATATATATATATATATATATATATATATATAAAGTTATAAAAAAACAGTACAAAGCGTAGATATATATTTACATGTACTGAAAAAAAAACATTCAAAAAGAAGAAAAAAAACTAAATGATAAAAACATTTTGATATTTTATTTTAGTTTCATAGTTTTCCTTCCACTGTCATAGGTACAAATTTTGTGTAATGATCGCTTAAAATAGTGTAAATAATTTATATCAGGAAGTGTAATACATTAATATTACTTTTTGTTGTATTTATTTTATGTTAAAATCTTGCCACCACCTCTCCCTTCGAAATCTGGTTTTATTGTGAAATAAAAATAGTGATGACACAGATGAACGGAATAAATGAAAAGCGAAAGCACACTGAGGGATGGCGTAGACAAAACAGAAGGGATAAAAAAGATAGATGAATGCTGCCACGGGCTTTTTTTGCAAATGGCAGAATTTTTCCTACTTTCTTGACAATTGTCGTTATATTTTTGAAACTTCTCGCAATATCTTTATGAATTTTAGCCTATGTGTTATTCTGATTTATAAGCTATATTACTGTAAAGTTTCATTAAAATCCATTCAGTTGTTTTTGCGTGAAAGACCCACAAAGATACTCACAAACTTTCGCATTATTTAAATTAAATTTAACATTAAAATTAAATCCCCTATCTAGCACTTAACTTTATTTTTTATTACATCCCCAAGTATCAAATTAATCACCCAATTATCTCTCTGAAACATATGGTCTTTCCACTAAACATTTCTGATTCCAGATCATTATATTTAATAGTCCTATATGTCAGCATTAACTTTCAAATACACTCATGAAATCCGTGAAACTTCTAACATCTGTGTTTAAGTGGTAACCCACTTAGTTTTCACGTTGGCGTTTCTTTTTTTTTTCTCTGCCTCTTAGCGTCATATGATGTCGAGAATTACTTGAAGAAAAACCTTTTTAAAATTAAGTCTGATTCTGGCTCAAAACATGTCATATATAAATAAATTTCAAAATGAAAAAAACTTTAGAAACCTGATATTTAAAATTTTTTTAAAAAGAGTTGGCGGGCCGCGTGTTGGACACCCCTGGTTTAGTGCATTCTCTCCCTTTAATTGTGTTGCGTGATTAAGTAAAAGTAATAATAACATTGTGTTTAAATTGCTATAGCTGATATTTGCTCAAACATCTAAATACCAACGTTCTCCGGGACGTAAAAATACTTTTATGAAACCACTTAGAAGCAACACAAGAAGCATGATATTTCTTTTCCAAAAGAAGTTAAAAAAGATATTTTTGCAGAGCTAAAAGGCGCGGGAAATTGAAATCAAGACTCTCTGTCAAAAACAAGGTCATCTCACGAGAACAGAAAAGAGGGAAAATAACGTATTACATCTCTCTAGAAACACAGATATTTATTACCAAGCAACTTTTCAAGATCGACGATTTAAGACAGAGAGAGAGAAGAGAAAAACAATTTTTCTTCCAACCACCGTAAAATTCCGACCGACAGACAATACAGTGTATTTTTGAATCAAGTAAGGAGAAGAGAAAAGAAAGAAAAGATGAATAAATAAAAAGATTCACGAGCCATCCCAGACAGAGGTACATTTATACTTGGCGAAAAAATAACAATAAAAGAAACGAGAAACCCGCGCGCGGGAAAGGCTTTTTCCGTGAAGCGTGGAAAACATCTCTACCGTGTAAAAAGTATTTTTTTTTTTTTTTTCATGCGGAAATCGAAAGACAGAATGCCGCTATGGGCGGCCATTATGAGTTCGGTACAAAGGCCAGAGACTTAAATCCCTAAAAAGAATAGGCACCAGGGGAATAAGAACCATTTTCCGTGACTAACTGCAAGATTTCGGGCAAGATTCGTTCGGACTCTCGCTGTGATTTCTCCATATCAAAAAAAAATGAATCGCTTCTGTGAATTCATTTTCAGTTGTTGATTTTACCTTTTCTTTTATTGTTAGTAGTGTTTTGTCCGGGTAACTATCGGTGCAAACTCGCACGGGAAAATATGCCCAGACAAACAAATTTTCATCGAGTATGGAGTGGAATTTGTGGAGTATACTCTGCCTAGTCTCTTTTCATTTAAAACTAGAGGTGTTCGTTTTTGTTTTGGGTCTACCACTTAAAGCGTGATGTAGAACGGTTTGTTTTTGATGAAATGTGTAATGATTGTTACTAAATGCTGTTTTGACTAGAAGTTAGTAGAATAATTTAAGTTTTTTTGTTTCTTTTTTATCGGTAACAAAATGGAAACATTAATGAAGATGAATTTTATATCGGGAAAAAGCCCAGCAAAATCAAAAATATTGCCGAACACTTTTTTGTTACTATTATTATTTATAATATTTTTTTATCCAGAAAAAAAGTAACTTCTTTTGTAAGGTGTTTGAAAATAAATTTTCCAAGTACATGTATTTAAAAAATAATGATATATACATACCGTAAAATCCGGTACCGCACCTCTATTTTCAAGCAGCATTTTTTAATGTTAAGTTATATTCGCCGTGTAACGAACACCCCATTTTGACGAAGAAACTTGAAATGTTCATAAGCATTGATCTTAAGTTTTTAAGTCATTAATTCCAGGTATTATCCCAGAAGGCTTTTGAAAGATAGTGTACATCTATACTTACCACTCTTGAGGTGCGTAAGGTATGCCATTTCCTTAAAATAAACAAGAAGTCTAATTTTCTCTTTATATGTTCATCCTTTATTTTTATATTTAAAGCTATTTTTTTATATCCGGCGTACAACGCGCAGCCGTAAATTTAGGTCTTATTCTTTGCGTTAAAAGTGTGCGTTATGCACCGTATTTTACGGTATATATATTAGGTTGAAAAAGAAATCCATCATTTTTACATGAAAATCAAGACTTTGTTTAACATGCTTCCGATTGTCCGATTTAGTTCAAATATGCCCAGTTTTGTACTATAATTTGTTGCCATTTTAAAGGTAGCTTCGTAATGCATCTCTCATAGAAGTCTTGGCCTTTATTGGCGAAAAACTGTAGTAATCAATTTTCACAATCTTCTCTTGATCGCAATTTCTTATCACTCAGGAAGTTTTGCAATGCCAGAAAAAGGTGGTAATGGCTTGGTGCCAGGTCCAGAATATATGGTGGATGCATTAAAACTTCCCAACAAAGCTTCCAGAGGTTTTGGCGAGTCACTGCAGAAGTGTGTGGCCTGGCGTTGTCCTGATGGAACACAACACTTCTTCTGTTGGTCAATTCTGACCGTTTCTGGTCAATCGCTAGCTTCAAACGGTCTAGTTGTTGACAGTAGAGATCTGAATTTAGTTTTTGGCCATGAGGAAGGAACTCCTAATAAATGATTCCTTTCCAGTCCCAACAAAAACACAGTAGAAACTTGCTGGCCGTTAGTCCAGGTTTGGCCACCGTTTGAGCTGCCTCACTGCGCTATGAACATGATCGTTTTCGCACAATATTGTAGTATGTGACCCATTTCTCATCCCCAGTCACCATCCGCCCAAGAAATGGGTCGATTTCCCGTTTGGCCAAGGCTTCGCAGATGGGAAATTCGATCCATCCTGTTGTTTTTGGTGTTAGTGGTGTGGCACCCAAACATGGAGCTTCTTTTTGAATCAACTTTTGCGCAAATGGCTTAAAACTGTTTTATAGTAGATCTTTCTTCTTTTTTTAATGATCTTAAGATGGTACGACTACTAACATGACGGTCAACTTCGATTATTTCTGTGATTTTATCGACATTTTCGACGACGGGCCTGTCTGTGCGAGGTGTATCTTCAACATCAAAAATACCTGAACGGAATCGACGAAACCAAAATTTCACGTAATTAGCTCTTACAGTATCAGCACCATAAGCACCATTCACAATTTCAGCCACCTAGCTTGGATTTTCGCCTTTATCAAAGAAAAACTGTAAAAAGAACCGATTTTTCTTTTTGTTGACTTCCATTTTGAATACCCTGTACCTCACAACTGAATAAACCAAACAAAAAAAAATTTTTTTTAGAGTGAAATGTCATCTGATTGTTCACGAGATATCGACACAACAGCCATTTACCGAAAAAATAATGTGTGTGTGTGTGAAAAGTATTGTAGTAGCGTTTGCCGGTGTTGGTTTGGATTGTTGTTATATCTGGTTTAGTTAAGACATCTTCAAAATGAATTTTCATCTGCTTTATTCACGCATAACACAGCTGGTCAATCACTTTTATATTTCACATCTATTTGTTGAAAACAGACACACATAACAGAAGCGACATCTTGACGGACACAACACAAAAACAAAGAGAGCTGCACTTATTTACATTCTTAAGTGGACGTTTACATGCTGACGACAAGCAGACAAAGAGGGCGATTACACAAGATTTTTGCTTTTATACCAGCAGTGAAAGCACGTGATTATTACGTAATAGTAGTTCTGAATGGATAGAATAGGCGTGACAGAGATTTCGGACTAGCCGATTACGATTAAGATTACAATGTTATTTTTAAACCAAAGAATTAAAGTTATTTTAAATATTAGGACAAAGAGTTAATAAAACGGATACTAGAGGGAATTATTACATTTATATATATATATATATATATATATATATATATATATATATATATGTATACATATTGGAGAAAGGTGGCATACTCTCTCATCACGATTATACATACAGACTTGAAATTTAACAGGCATGTTCCTTTTGTTGAGTAAAGATTAGCTAAGAACAGTTTTGAGGAAAAACACTCCCAAGGGTGTTTTTAAGTTTAAGGGGCGTAATAGATAAAAATTCCAATTTTTTAACTATCAGACCTAAAGACTAGTACTTCTAAAAAGACCTAAAGACTAGTAAAATAACATGTTTCCTTTGCTGAATAGAGATTCTTTAAAAGTGAGTTTTGCAGATATCGAATCTGAAGGGGCTTGAAGGAGATTACGGGGTGTTATATATAATAAAAATTCCAGTTTTTGAACAATTAGGCCTACAAACTTGGAATTTTACTTGGTATGTCTCTATTGTTGAGTTGAGATATCCTGAAAATGGGATTTGTGGAAATAGTCTATGAGAGGGGGCTATAGGGGAGTAATGATAAATATACTTCGGTATTAGAATTCAAATCTGACTTTTAATTAACAGTATTTTAAAACAATCGAACAATTGTACAGACTTTGATAGCACTATAACTTCTAGAAATGGTATAATCTTCATATATATCATGAGACACCCAGAAAGGGCTAGTAAGGACTAGATTAAATATACTTTTAACATACTCTCCTATATCTTAAGGTATCTGACTAGGTTGAAAAAGTGTTTTTTGACAAAAAGGTCGAATTTTTTTTTTATGATTGTAAAATCAAGCCAGCCCAAGATTCCAAAACAGTCTTTATTTTAATTTTTACGTAAATTAGAACTCTAATTATAGTAATTTAAATAAGTCATAGTAGTTGAAAACGAAACCGGAAGTAAATGTATCTGGACCGGAAGTGAGCTACACATGCAGTATTTAATTATTATTTCCTAAAATGAAGTTTCAAAAACCAAATTTTAATATATCTGCTTACTAAAAGCCACAGTTTGCTAATAATTATTTCAAATAATTTTGGTTGCAACGATTCGCACAACATTTTAAGACTATCGCTATTCCGTGTTTGCTTTACATTCGACGTTAGATTTACCACGCCTATTTTCATTCTTTTTTTTTTTTCTCTAATTTGCTTTATTTTTAGAATTTAAATTATTTCAAGTTTAATCTTTAATTTATTTTACCTGAAAATCATGGGTAAATGTCGCTCATATCGTCCCCGCAAAAAGAAAAAGTTTCAGCTGAAACCAAAATAAAGAGCTTCAACAGTTTCATCTAATGAAATTATGACCGCCAGTTTACTGAAGTTTGCAGCAAATGTAATGAGGTAAGTAATGAGGTAAGTAACATTTCAGAACATTTAACTGAAACAGATTGATTGATCTGAAATTTTAATTGGTATTTTTTTCCATATTATTGTGTTGCCAAACAAAATGCGTCTTTGTAGGAAGCCTTTATCTTGCAGAAGATTCAAGGTTTGATTATCTTCAAACTTTTCTTGCACTGCAAAATTGTAGTTTCATATCGGCATTTTTGTACTTGTAAAAGTTAGACAAAATAAATGAACTTAATACTCGTTTTGTTTATGGATTAAGATTGATTGGTAGAGTGTGTTTCAGCAGGAAGAAAAACTTTGTGCTGTTTTTGAATCCTACCTCCCTTTCTCTCAAAGCTTGCATTCACCAACAAGAAAAAAACTCTCAGTGTTGTTTATTTATTTGGAGAAAAATAATGAATGACGCAGCAAAAGGTATTAGACAATTAAAAAAAACCTATACATGGCAATTGCAAATTGTGGTGTTTCGGTGTGGATGAAAAATTGGCAGCGTCGTGGTTTTCTTCGCTAAATGATTGTGTTAGTGCAATATCTGTTGATACTGGGAAATTATTGACTTTGAAAGCTTTATCTCAGTTTTGCAGAAAATGTAATTCAAAGACAAACAACAAAATGTGAGCATTGCAGTGTAATCATCATAAAGGATCTTCCTCCAGCATGGAACCGGTTGGGGCTTATCGGCGTATTTTTGAGAGGGTCGGAAGATCATAGAATGTTACGATACACTGACTATTATGGGGATGGGGATTCCAAAGCTTTTGATGCCGAAGGGACATTTACGGAAAGTTTCTGTTTATGAAGCTAGAATGTATAGGGCATATCTCAAAAGAGTTGGAACAAGGCTTCAGTGAAAGCAGCATAAAGCGACTTCGGGGGGGAAAGGTAAATTAACTGATGTTTAATTAATACAGTTATACAAAATTACTATGGGATTGCTATTCGAAGCAATATTGGGAAATTGGAAAAAATGCAGTCTGCTGTTATTGGCTGCCTTTTTCAATTGTTGCTCATCAAAACATCAGCTACAAAACATGGACAGTGCCCTGTCGGAGAGATGAAAGTTGGTGTAAATTTCAACGGCTGCTTCAAATATTGCACCAGCATATAATCCGGTCTGCCACAAAATATTGTTAACACGATAAAGCCTGTTTATGGATTTGTGTGACAGAAATTCTTTTAAAAAAACAAGTTTACACGGGAAAACTCAGAACTGAACGAAAGTTTAAATGCAATTTTGTGAATATTACCAAAAGAAGTTTTCGCCGAGCATCAAACATTTCACGTTTAGAGCATATATTGCTGTTGTGCAGTTTAATAATGGCTTTCAGGGATTAATATCCATATTAAATGAAATGGGTATTGTTTCGGGTATTATTCTACACAGGGACAAAAAAATCTTCGATAATGAGCGTATGTAGACTCAAAACGTCACTCACTGCCAACAGCAAAAACCCGCAGAAGAAAACTTAGGCCATTCGAAAAAAAGAAATATAAAAATTGAGGAAGAAGAAGGAATTACCTATAAAAACTGGAGAATTTTTGTTGTTTTTTTAATATTTACTTTGTAACTTATAAGTATATTTTTTAAATGTGTTTTTTGAAAAAATGAAATTTTCACGATAATTTTGAAAACTGGATATCTCCAGAACAATTATATAAAATTTAATGAAATTTGCAACACTTATGTTATAAGCCATTGAGAGTGTAGCAAACCGCAGTTTTTAAGATACTTACACTTGATAACATTTTAGTCCTTTTAGCATAGAATAAAGAGTAATTTTTTGACGAAAAATCATTAACGTGAAGTTCAGAAGCTTATAAAATACTTTATTTTGAAAAATATTTTTTAACCTGCGGTTTTGCGACACTTCAGGTGGATAAATAAAACGTATCAATGCACTAAAATTACATTGGCGTCCAATATATATATTTTTACGCTGTTTTTCCTGAAATTGAAATTTTTTAAAATTTTATTAAAATAATTTTTTCAGAAACAGAGGTGATGCATAGTATTTATTTCATAATTATAACTCTTTGAGCTATTTGTGTTCTTTAAAATAATAAAATTCTTCTGATAATCAATTTGAAAAATTGGTCCTCGAACCTAGTCTGGGATTGCCTTAAGCTACCCGACTACCCTAAAATCATGATTTTTTTTTCAAAAACTGACAAATTTTGCTTATGATTTTTTATTTTATAAATAGTCTAGCTTAATAAAAAGCCAAGTTTTTATTTTCCACATTACTAGAACAAAAATTACAAGTGTCTTGAAGTAAAAACCATAATCTCTTTACACAAGATGTCAACTTTTTACAATGCGTTTTACTCGAAATGTATTTTTTTTTTAAAGCTCAATCGGAGATAGAGATTGCTCAAAAAATTTTTTGAAAATAATTAGCTGAAATTTTTGTGTATGTTTTTACATTGTAACAGTAGAGGAAGTGTTTTGACCTTTAGAGTTATTTCAATCACTGTTTTATTTAAAATTTGTTATTTTATGAATATAATCACTGTTTTTTTTTAAGCAATTTCATATAATCACTGGCGATAAAGTGCTCTAGTTTTATAAAAATTAAAAATATATCTTATCCTGAAGGTCATTTAAACATGAATAACAAAGTAACGCATCAAAATTGAAAATTTAGAATTTGTTCATAAAATTTTGCACAGAACGGAGATTACCGTTTATGTAATTTTTGTACATTTTCACCAGTTTTCCCATTTTAATATGCTTTAATTTTTCTGTTTTCAATTTTAGAATTGTTTCCTTAAAATATACTAAATAAATCTAAGAGAATGCAAAAATCCCTATATCTCATTTTTTCAAAAAAAAAAAGTTATCGCAAGTAGTCGAATACCTTAACAACTTTGGTGCGAAGATATTCGTATGAAGTTGCATCCTCCACGCAGGTCTTTAGTGTCTCCTGGACTCGAACAACGATTCGACAGGACAACGCGGCCGTAGCCGCTTGACTACCACGGCTAAAACACTTACAAGCACAAAACTGAACGGTAAGTCTATTAAACTAGTTTATTGGCGACTATTGCAGTACTACTGACGTTTGGAAGAAATGAAAAACAATGCATTAGGAAGAAAGCAATTTTTACCTCTTATAATTTTTGTCAAGAGTTCAATAATAATGTGACAAAAGGAAGTAAGTTGTTGAGGATCACGTGGTGTTTGGAAAGGAGGTAGAAAAGTAGTTTTTCGAATGTTTATCTTTTAACTTACATTTTCCTTAATTTTCGTCTAATATTGCATATTGTAAAGCAACTAACAATTACTAAGTTGTAAAATATTTTCATTTCTAATATATGTTATTTCATGTAATCTCTCAGATTTCACATCTACCGGCATCTCTCATTACTTACAAAGATAAACAATCTTACGCAACTCAATCAACTTATTTATACGTATAAGTTTTGACATCTTGGAATATTTATAATTAGAGATATTAAATAAATACAACTAAACACGGTAAACCTTTTCGCTTCACTTCACTTCGACTTCTCTCAGCTAAGTATTTTGTTTTTAAGAAATGGCATTGCATATATTTCAAAACATATCCGTAACCGACCAATTAAGCATATATATATTATTTTCATGTAACTTTGCGATAAGGTTCCTTTACGATTCAAGTAACCTTTAAAGGGCCATTGAACTCAGTGTCATTTGTATAGCGGTTAGATCCTTTTTAAAACCGCTTGTTCAAAATGATGAATAAATACTTGAAATATACGCTTAACCTGAATCATGCAAAACTCCTGAGTACAACCCCGTACAATTAATCACAAGATTATACAGCAGTAAAAAAAAAGAATGCATAGCTATTTTATTCGTATATATATATATATGTGTTGATGTTATTGCGCGTCCGTTTTATTTATGTGTGGTTACACCTGTCTCGCCCTTTTAACGTTTAATCATTTTAATTAATTGCAATAGAAGGGCAGTAATTTAAAAGTCTTTAAACGCAAACTTGGCGATTACAGAGATTGCATCAAATAAATTAATCATGTTAAGTCACATGTATACTTTTCCCTTACTGCTCTTTATTGCTTAAATATTTTAATTAATCATAATAAAAGTAGTTATTTATCAGGATGGTAATGGCAATACTATTTAATGGTTTTTGCATAAAAGCACCCTTATTATTTTACTTAACAGAGAAAACAGTACGAAGCTAGCAATGTATGAGTTCTATATTTAAAGTAAATTAAACAAAACTGAAATGTAGTTGACGTTTAAATTAGTGAAAATTTACTTTAAGTTAATCGCAATTAAAAATAAGTTTACATTTCAGTTTTCTAAATTTATATTCTTTGTATTGTAGTTATCTGATTACAATCGGAACAGGGATTTTAGAAAAAAAGCTGTACAAATGATATTTTGTGTGCATTTAAGACTCACTGAACTAAAACACGTATAAAACTGGTTTTAGAATAAATTAATACAAGAAAAGCGATTATTTAAATGCAAGAGTTACTTGCAAAAAATGAAGCGTGAAGGATATATTTTCAGAACAATTTATTTTTGCGGAAAATGCATCTATAATAATATCATGCCTAGCTATGTCAGTGCGCTTCTCAAAGTGTCAATATTTTCGACCCAATATTCAATGCGCCCCCTTCCCCTCCATACAATAACAATGTATTGAATTCAATAATACACTTTGACACTAAAGAACTTCTAAGGCGACTTCAATCTTTTAAGCATCATCGGCGAATATAAACGTCTCTACTCAGTCAAAACCTTAATTGACCCGGGACGTGTATTTGCTTCTTGCCATATGTACGATCTTTCTGGCCGTGCTGTTATTCATAAGAAATTATTGTGACGCACGAGACTTTGACATGCAATAAAAGTAACTCTTGACAATGTTTGTGAAGGATTTGCTTGTTTATCCCCCTCAATACATTACATACACCTGGTGTGCAAAAATTAAGGACGAGATTTTTTCTGTGCTTTTTTCAATATAATCCCTTTGTGCAAAAGCTTTCCAAATCAACACATTTAGTTCCGTAAGATCCCCAATACGCTAGGCATTAGTAATGTAAGCAAACACCCCACTAAAAGAAAAATCAGAGGGATAAAAAGAAGCTTGATTGAAAAAGTAGCATGGAGCGCTGTGCGAAACTGAAGGCCAAGAAACATCCCTGTGATGGGTGTCCAGCAAGAAACATCCGGTCTTTAGTAGAGGATGTGAGTCTCCCTGAAGCTGCTAGGCGGGTTTCACATCGTCTGCCCTTGCTGAGGCCGAGGGTTTGTCAGTGAGTTGTTGAGGCATTTGCTGTCTCCACCATCGTCTTTGCGGCGCCAATCGAAGCTCCAGATCGTTACCTGGGCATTTGCATTTGGAAAACACAGCATACCAAATTCTTTTTTGTTTGGTTTTTTTACCCACTATAT
>BMAU01012730.1:0-12082 GCA_019973935.1 Trichonephila clavipes
TCACATGCATATGTTTGACTCAAACCAACAATATATATATGCTATTCTACGTATATATTATTCAATATAACCTCATGGACAAAAACTGGGCGTACCAAGGAGATAATTGCGGTGTCTCGTAACGAAACTTGGCATGAAGGTAAATGTTGTGGAGATACGCAAATGATTAGAAAATGCCGTGTGATTTCGCATTACTTATAGCCGGTAGAGGGGTTTTAACGTCGTTCTCTGTGGAACATAAAACAGGCAAATAAAGTTTGGCTTGAGTGGTGCTGAATCGTTTACAAAGGAAGAGCTGAAAGAGACATGCCATTACGCCGTATCGTATCGTAAGAAATGCAAGCGTACAGCCAACTGCTTCATCGGCCGGTATCCAGGCATAGGTAAGCTCCCCTTCACCATGTGACTTCTCGAACCATACGAGAGGCGCCTGGCAGGAAGGACATTTGGGATCCCGTGCCCATTGCGATGACTGACTAACCTTGACGCCCCCCCCTCCCTTCATCGACGCCACCATTTTGGAGTTAGGGTCATGTACTAGGAAACTGGACTGTAGCGGAATGGAACCAGGTCGTCTTTGGCGGCGAGATCCAGATTCAATCTCCAGAAGTGACGACAATCGTGTTCGTGTGTACTGGAGACCCCCGTGGTGAACGCCTCAATCCTGCCTTCGCTTTTCCAGCGACACACAGCTTCCACAGCTGGTGTGATAGTCTGGATTGTTATTGCCTACAAAAACACGGTCATTCCTAGAATTGATCCGTGGCACCATGACAGCGCAGCGGTATGTTCATGACATCCTGCAGCCACATGTATTGCCGCTCAGCATGCTCCCAGGAGCCATTTTAAACAAGACAATGCTCGGCCTCACACGGCAAGGGTGTCACAAGACTATCTTCCGGATTCGGTTACAACTTTCCGTAGCCTGCCCGGATCCCACGGGTTTGTCTTTCAACCGAGCATATCAGATAGTCATTTGGGATGGCGAGTTGGGCATCCTGATTTTAAACAAACTCAGAGGCAAGTTTGTGAGCAAACATGGAACGAAATGTCTCTCAAGACATCACATATAGAACTTGCATGCCTCAATGCCCTCTGAAGTCGTGCCGCATTGCTGCAGTACCACGCTAGAGGAGATTCAACAGGGTATTAAATCCTCCCTCCGTTGCGCCTTGCCTTCCTTCTTCTCGAATTAAATGATTCTTTTTCTTTGATTTCGTACTCATTTACTTATATCAGTGAAGGTCATCACGCATGTGGAATTACTTCGATTCAGCTTTCGACGACTCTTCTCTTGGCGCTGCCAAGTTTTTGTTTGCTAGTATCGCGCTTGAGAAGAAGTGTTTATACTGTAAAAACATCGAATAGTGGAGCGGGGTAGGCGATCCCCGTTCCTCTCCGCATGCTAAGCGAGCACTCTATCATCTGGACCACGCTCCCGGTATCTCTCGGCATTCCTGTGATTATTGTAAACATGTTCACCTTAGAAGGCTGTTCGACTGCCTTCGGAGCACTCTTTTGAAATATATAAAATTTCACTTAAATAAACATTTTTATTTGAAATGAGACATAAAGTAAGAATTCCAAAACAGTTTTTACAAGTTAAAGCTACACTTGGAAATATTGGGAATTTTGAGTGAAACTTTAGTGAAAAATTGCAAAGTTGCGGTAAGGATTGCAATGAAAGCCTTAATTAACATAAACTTATAATATTTATATAGTACATAAATGATAGTAATTATCTCGTGATGGATAGCTATAAAAGTTGTAAATACTTCTTAAGTTTTTGAAATATGTCAACTTTTGCGCCAAAAGCTCAATTTTTTACAAAACACTAATGTTAAAGTCTTTTCACAAAAAAAATGCAATAAAATAAATAAATATATACACAGACATTAGATTATAGTCTAAAACACAGATAACACTGATTAAAACATTTCCTCAAAATTTTGAAGTCAATATCTTAAAAGAAGTTCTGTAGTGAACTGTGTCATGAAGAAAAAATTGAAAAACATAGTTTTCAGGAAATGCATTTAAAGATTCTAATACCTTATGAAAAAGAGTCTACTAATTTTACACTTTTATAAGCTCACTATATTTATAGCTCAAGCTATTTTAAGCTTCATGTAAAACTGATTTGACCTTTATTTTCCCGTTAGTTGTTTTCTGGAGAGTTTTGTAGACTATAACAATTGTTATTTTTATGCTAAAATTTTGGTGAAAATTTGCAGTTCGACAAATCTTGTATACGAATTCTAATAAATGTATTCAAATAATATTTACACAGAGTACATAAACTACATGTTTATCTGTGATACTAATAAAAAAATTGTAATACTTTTGAAAGTTTTTAAATATACCAAACTCCAATTTATAAAAACTCCAATTTTTAAAAAAATTAATGCTTTTTTCTTTCATAAAAAGCAATAGGTACATAAATATATACACAGAGATTAGATTTTGATTCATAACACAGATAGAACTAAATAAAACATGTTCTGAAAATTTAGATGTAGTATCTTAAAAATATTTTTGTAAAGTAGTGAACTTTATCGTGAAGAAAAATATTGAGATAACAGTTTCTCGTAAAACACATTTACTAATTTTTAACTCAAAATAATTACTTTTCTACTCACTAAACATTTTCAAAACTCCCCATATTTATAGCTTAAGCCCTCTTTAGCTTCAATTTTAGCTAATTCGGACTTTTTATTGGCTTTCTTTGTTTTTCTGGAGAGTTTTGTTGAGGGTAATGACCGGCGTTTCGATTTTTGAATTCTCTCCGTGTCAATTCCCATATAGTTTTAAGCGTCGCTGGATCAATTCGTATGCCTAAATAATTAAATACAGGCAATAGCTCCTAAATAACCAGAATTATATAGGCATGACAGCCATGTATGAACCCAAAAACAATAGTCTTTTATGAACAAAAATTTCTTTCGGCAAAACAGACCACAATACATTATTAAAGCTTTCTGTTTATTATTTTGAGTCTTGCCATGGAGGCATTTTTAGTAACTCCTCATCACAGAGTGCTAAATAAGTAGGCTTTATCACTTTAATCACTGGATTTGAGAGGCCCGCTGTTTTGTCCACATATACGTTCACCATCACATAATGCTTGTTTATACTTGCACCAACTGTCTTTCTCTCGTTGGATCATCTGCCCATGCATGGGATTTTGATTGCTAGAACAGCAGTGAAAGAAGGCAGCTATTACAGCAGATTGCATTTTTCGAGGCATCCAACATTGCTGCTGATGGCAATCCCATAATAGTTCTGCAGTTTATCGATATATTTATCGGTTAATTTCCCTTCCCACCAAATCCTTTGGTGTTCTTTTTAGTTTCCTTAAACGTGAGCCTACTCTTTTTTTTTGTATATGTCCTATACATTCAAGTTTTGTGACACTGTTTTCACCATATATATCCTTCACTTGTAAAAAGCCCTTGGAATCACCATCACCATAGTACTCGGTGTATTGCAGGTCTCGTTTGATTAGTGACCTTTCAAAATTCTAAAAGCTCTAACAGCTTCCATGTTTCCAGAGGATCCTTTATAATCTGAACATACATGCTCACGTTTCACATTCATTGCACACATTTTACAGTACTGAGTCATTACTTCCAGATCTAAATTTTCCCGTATCAATGGAAATAACTGAAACGCAGCCATTAAGTGACATATGGCCTCTCCGCTGCCATGTGCCATCTACCGAAACACCCCACAAGTTGTATTTTTATTTTAAATTTTGCACTTCTTAGATGCAGTTTTCATATTTTCTTCCAGAACATAACTGTACTGCGTCCAGAAATTTGAGTTCATGGGCTCTTGAAGGTATTTTGAGAAATGCATAGACAAATTTAAAGTGCATAACAACTTCTTACCAGCTGTGAATCCTCTGTCAATCAATCTCAATCCAAATACCAATAAAGTATTGAGAGAGAATTTCTAATTTTCTTTACGAGTAGAAGTAAAGCCAGTCATGAACCCACAACTGCAAGCCACACACAAATTAGAGCAAAGTCCTTCCTTAGAATCTTCTGCCAGTTTCAATCCAGTTGCATAACATTCGACAATACAAGATTGGAAATAATTCCCATCAAAGCTTGGAAATTAATAATTTATTCCCTGTAGAACCATGAAATTCAGGTTCAGGCACATCAAAACTGTCAAAAGTGCTCAATTTCGCTTCACTTGCAGATGCATTATTACTGTTAAGTGCTAACTTGGTAAACCTTATTACCATAAAACTTTCTCTTTCCAGATACTTTCGATTCGCTTTCGGCATTTTGAAATTAGTCACAATCAAATAAAACGTTAAAAATTAAATGAAAATGAATGAATTAACTGTAAAAATTATCAAAGGTAAGTAAGTAATAATTAAGAAGAACGCTTAGGATGAACAATATAAACAAATTATAAACGATAATATTATTGCCATTCAATAGTAAAAACAAGCTTGAATTAAAATAAAACAATTGCCAGATTAAAAATAAGTAACGGATACTTAATAAATAAGTAAAGGATACGTTGATCTACATTTACCATAAATAGATATTTATATTGCTTAAAAGTCACGAAAAAGACGTTCAAACTTTTGTTTACATTTTTATGTCTCTTTAAACACCCATTTCCGGTTTGAAAATTCCATTTCCGATTTACTAAATAAGCTATAACTTAGCTTCTAAATATTGTAGGAACTAAAATAAAGTATTTTTGGAATCTTAAGCGTATGGGCTATAATATAAAAACATAAAAATATTTCGAAAATTTTCTCCAAACCGAGGATTTTGGGGTAATCTGAACTAGAGCGTTACAATAACTAGGTCGATATCGGGATATAAATCATCAAAACATGAATTGCCATCCAAACTAAGCGTGTATAGCAAATTTCAGCTCAATCAGTTGAATACATCAGCTTCAATATTGAGTTGCATGATTCCATCCGAACAAATTACTTTAATTAATATATCTTTAACTACTAGCGATATCGGAATATAAATGGTCAGAAACATGCATTGTCATCCAAACTAAACGTGTATACAAAATTTCAGCTCAATTGGTTGAGGACATCAACTTCAAAATATAGTTGCAAGATTCCCCTCGAACATTTTACATTGTAAGTTAAATAAAAGCTTATATATATATAAAGACCAGACTTTGTATAGACGACTTCAGCAAATTAAATACTTTTTGAAAAGCGGATTCTGAACCTTTGCCTATTATGGATAGTTTATTAGTCTAATTAGCTCTCGAGCAAAGTTTTTCATTTTTTGACATATCATCCGGTTATCGACATGTACCCATTCACCCAAAGGATACTGTAAAACTCGCTTTCTGCACTAACTTTGGCTTATATGAATGATGCAGATTTCTATTTGGAATTAAGCGTAGCCCTGCAATTTTTAACAGATTAATTTGAAGAATATTAAGGCTACACAATATCTAAAAATTTCATTTTTACCGAAAAATTTTTTGCATGTTTTGGTGGCCCATATCATTGAGATGCTTTGCCACTGAAATTTCAGATCTGTTAGAAAATTAGTTTTTAAGATATTTGAAGTTTTATGAGCTATGGTTTTGTTTCGGTTTCCTTTTAAAGCATTTTTCACACTTAAGTTGAATTAATTTAAAACATTTTTGAGCTTTTAGTTTGAAATGGTAATTAATTCCAATTTTCATTACTAAAATCATTTCTGCTTGATTATGTTTTGAGTTTTTTAGTTTTCATAATTAATTAATAAAGATTAATTTCATGGCCAATTTTTGCTTTAAAAATGGTTTATATAACATAAAAGCTTTATCATTAATTTTTCCTGTAGAGAAATGCCATGGCGAATGCCTTCTGGGTTTCTGTGAGAAACAATATTTCGAAGAGATGGAATACTACTGAAAATGATGTATCTAAAAATTAGTCCTCAGCTGATTCTGCAATTAGACTTCCGAATACAAGTATTCTGAATTCAAATGCTGCAGATATAACTGAATATTTCCTTGATGTATACCAAACTACATTATACTAAACATATTGTAGTACTATATTTTAGTATTTTAAAGTCGTACGACAAGAGCTAAAACTTCCTAAACTGCCCGAATTTAAAACTGAAAAAATTAAATTTTATAAGCAAACCTGACTATTTTTAGCTTAAGTTAGTATCATTATTATTTTGTACATAAATGCTTCGTGTTTCAAAACTTTTGTGAAATATTAGGTTAAGATAAAGCTGAATAAACTGATGTCTTAACATATGCTATCAATATTATGCAAAAATATATATATTTTGAATTAAAAATATAATTTTCAGTCATATTCAATAAAATAATGTTTTAATGTAGAACATACATTGGAAAATAACATATTAGAAAATTAGACTTTTACGGGCATTATAAGTTTCTGTTTTATGACTTTACAATCTTTAAGTGCGTTTTTCTCAGACTTTTAATTTTGAAGGTATAAATGTATTTTAATCCCTAAGGCTTTTTTCCGGTTCAAGATAGAGCCTTGAAATTTTTTGTATATACTCCCAAATGTATGTTTTATGAAAGTTAGTATGGATTTAGGGCTGAGAACTCTAGATTATTTTCTAAAAATGCTAAAGTTGATATTTTAAAAATTTTCGTGTTTTTTCCAGGTTTTTCTAGAAAAATAATTATTAAAAATCAACAAGGGAATATATTTTTAAAAATCCATACTAATTATTGTTCGCAATAATCTAAAATCATAAATAACTTAAACTTACTAAAACATATTTAAAAATTGAGTATTTTATAAGAGTTTGAAAAAACTTCATAAGTTCCTAATTTTTTAAAGTTGTAAAATAATGGCTGAGTCAAACTGACTTTTTGCTTACAGAATCAGCTTAATAATATAATCTAAATATAAAACATCAATTATTTTTAATGTAAATGTCTCCAAATTTTTTTTTCTGATAAAGGATGCCGTGTAGCCTTAACTAAGTATAAAAATTGATTTTGCTTGCAATTATTTCTGATGCTATCATAGTCTTATCTTCGTCAGAAAAAGAACATTGGAATCATCTTAAGACACTTTTTGAAATTTGCCAAAAGAAAGTTTCAAATTGAAATTATATAAATGATGTCTTTGCACAAACCAAAAGTCAACTTTCTGGGTTATGAGTGTGGAACGTGGAGGTAGTTACTCAAACTAATACTAATATCTACATTATCTAAAAGTTGAAACAGCCAAGTAAAGTAAAAGAACTTCAAAAGCTCTTGGGTTCAATAAATGTGCATCATATGTTTATTCTACAATATACTGATCTTAGATTTCCGTTAAATATGTTATTAAAAAGGATGTGCAATTTAATTGGACTGATGAGTGTCAAAATGCATTTGAAAAGCTAAAAGAAAGTTTAATAATGAAACTTATTTTACATTTGTAAGATCCTGATTTAACTTGTCATGATTTTATTTATGCATCACAAAAAGTGTTGGAGCTATGTTGAAACAACCTGAGGCCTCAAATTCCTTACACCCAATTGCTTATCATTCTAGAACATTAAGAAACTACTGAAAAAATTTATGTTATAACTGAATTAGAATGCTTTGCAATAATAGATGCTTTAGATAAATTTTATTACTACCTACATGACCAAAATTAATCATACATACTGACCATGCAGTTCTTGTTTGGCTAAAAATTTTAAAAAATTTAAGAGGTCGATTATTCTGCTGGTCATTAAAGCTAAGTATGTATGTTTATGAAATTAAATATTTAAAGGGTTCTACTAACATTGAAGCAGATATGTTATCCAGGCATCTGTTTGTTCATCACTTTCAACATTCAAGTCATTTGCTTGACATAAATGAAATTAAAACGCATCACAAGAATGATAACCTTTGCGGACATAAATACCATGAGGTCAAAGATGTAATAGTAATTAAAAGAAAAATTTACATAAAAAGTTATTCCATTTAATTAATATTAAAACTGTTGAATCAAGCTCATGAGCAATTTGGTCATCCTGGTGTTCAAAACATCCTGAAATTAATTTCACTTCAATACTATAGGCCTAACATTACAACTGATATTAATGAATTTGTTAAATATTGCATGGTATGTGATCTTAACCAAAAAAGGAAACAAAATTAATTTGGGTTACTGCAACAAGTTCCACCTACCAGTAAACCTTTTGAGTTTGTATCTGTTTTGGAGGTTATAATTATTATAATTTTCCAAAAAGTTTTTGCACATTGTGATTGACCATGCAGCAAGATATCAGTGGTCTTTTCCTTCAATAAATGAAGATTCTGAAACCTATGCAAATATCTTAAAACAAGTCTTTCAAATCCAAATTCCTGAAAAATTACTAAGTGATAGAAATGGAGCCTTTACTTCTTCCAGATATAAAAATTCCTTAGAAATTATAATACTAAACATTTGTTAACTACAGCTCATCACCCTCAAACAAATGGTAAAAATGAACGTGTCAATCAATCTCTTGTTACTAGACTTAAATGCAAGATACTAAAATTTACTAAAATTCCTTGGACAAAACTACTAGACCAAGTGTGAAATTAATGTAACTCAACTCCACACTGAATAACTAAATACCCACCAGCATACTTTGCTATTTGGTCTCTTGTCATATCAATCACCTATAGATTAAAATAATTAATATGCACCTGTTGATGAAGCACATGAAATTGCTCTTGACGAGAACAATAGATTATCATATTAAAAATAAGATTAGATATGATGCTCATTGTATTGAAAAAATTCATACCAGATGATCTTGTTGTGTATGAAGAGTTCCAGTATCATAATACGAGGAGGATTGAGCTGCCCTTTTTCTGGCTCTTATGAAATATTAAAGTAATGTTCAGAAGTCACTCATGAAATTAATAAACCAAATTCTTTGGCTAAGAAATATTCCCAAACTGTCCATATTTTTAAATTAAGAAGTTTCTACTACCCTGATAATTTAAAGTTAATTCATGAAAGAAAACTCAACTTCTGCTATTGCATACTTCTTTGTCTTAAACAATTTACTTACAATTGTGAAAATATAACTTTTTTCCAGTTGAGACGAATTGTATTTTCTTATCTGTATTGTTGTAAATATCTACTATTCGGGGTGTTCAATGAAGAATTCTCATATCTATATCACACATTCATTAGTATATTAATGTTTTATTTTGAAATATGTTATCATGCCTTGTAAACTGTGAACTATATACTGCTGTAATTATTAGTTATTGTGATATTGTTGCTCCCTGTTGTAATCCCTTAATCAGAACTATTTTGTGTATTTAGTGCAACATAGTATTAGGTACTCCACGCCATGACGATTATCAAAGTAATTTATAAAAGTTTTTAAAAACAATATAGCCAATTTTTTATTCATCGTTGTATCAGCAGTGATCTTGTCCCTGATTGTTCTAGGAGACATGAGTGGGGGGATTAAAACGCTGACATCAGACTCGTACTCCAATACCTGATATATATATATATATATATATATATATATATATGTATATATATATATATATATATACGAGGTTGTGGCATAAGTCATGGCAACTATTTTTGTTTCTTGTATATATGTAAATGAATCACAAACGTATATATGTCGTTTGGAAGTTCGGCAAGCACATAGTGTGTATACAAGAGAACAGATGGCTCTGTGAGAGCTGGTAGTAGCAAGCGCTGTGAAATTAAGCAGTTAGTGAGAGTGTCGTGTGATAGAAGTAACCCGTGTTGAGCAGCGTTCTTATATGGTAAATAGCCGTTCTCCGAGGGAAAAATACGATGGAATATCACAGTGAATTAGTGGAAGCCTTTTGAAATAATGCCTTATCATATCGTACAGTAGCACGGTGAGTGTACTGTGTACTGTGTTGTTATTCCTTTGCACCGTGAAGACCCTATTACCCCCTACTGTAATAAATTAGTGTGTTACAACATTTCAGTGCTATTCATTGTCCAAACATGTAGTTAACACCTTGTACTTTCGTCTGTACATGTCACATTTTCCAACCGGACTGGTATCTTCAGAGAAAAAAACAGTTGCCATGAATTTTGCCTCAACCTCGTATATATATATATATATATATATATATATATATATATATATATACTAGCCGTTACCCACCCACTTTTCACTGGGTATTTCACGATGTTGTATATATGTATACTATTTACATATATATGAATTCTTAATATCTAGCATTAAGAATTCGATTGTATTGAAAAATATATTTATAGCTGTTACACTCTCGCCCCTCGATATAAAAAGAACATAAATTATAATATCTAATTTCTATTTATATCTAAAATAGAAAGAGAAAGATTTTTTTTCGCTCACTTAACCTAATAATCAAGTGAGTTCCACCAAAAGCAACTTTCAGTGGATCTCTACTCCATAAAATAAACATGCGGTAAATTTCAAGTCTAAATCTAACACAGCAAAACGGAGTTTTTACATCGGCCAATATCTTCGTTCACAGCATTCTAAGCGGATTCCAATGCAACAAAAGAAGCATGAAAATCAAATTTTATTATTATAGTCTCAGCAGTTAAAAAACGTGGGAATTTTGTCTTACAATACGCCCCAATAACTGTCCGCTTCCCCTTGAGTTGATTTCCGTAAAATCCATTTCTTAGTGGATCTCTATTCGACAGTTGTAAAAGTGCTCAACAAATTTCAAGTAAAATGAGCTAAAATTCAAAAACAGGAATTTTTCTATAACACTCCTTAATCCCTCGCAGCCCATTCCTTTGGGGAGTCCGTTTTCGCAAAATCTTTGTAAAAGGAACTTATTCCATGAACGGAACATACCTTCTAATTTTAAAGCAGGTGGTTCTATTAGTTGAAAAGTGGAAAATAATTATCTATAATGCCCTGGGTTCCCCACAACTCATCACTTAGGAAACGATTTTTCACAAAATCCATCTTATGACAGATTCTACTCAGTGAATGGAATCTGCTTACTCAATTTCCCAAGTTTTACGTCTAATAGTTTAAAGAGGATTTAATTGCTTATAACGCCCCTTAATTTTCTACAACGCCACTTGGAGTCGATTTTCACAAAACCCATTCTGTAGGGAATCTGTACTCTATTAAAGGAAACCGCTTATCAAATTTCAAGACTGTACGTCTAATAGTTTAAAATGGAAATAATTATCTATAACGCCCCTTAAGCCACCGCAACGCCACTAAGGAAACTATTTTCACAAAACCCATCCTTAGAGCGGATCTATACTTAATGAATGGAATCAGCTTACTAAATTTCGAGATTTTTGGTCTAATAGTTTAAAAAAGGAGTTAATTGCCTATAACGCCACTTTGGGAGTCGATTTTGACAAAACCCATTTTGCAGCGGATCTGTACTCTATTAAAGGAATCCGCTTACCAAATTTCAAGAGTGTACGTCTAACAGTTTAAAAATGGAAATAATTATCTA
This sequence comes from Trichonephila clavipes, assembly GCA_019973935.1. Classification (NCBI taxonomy): domain Eukaryota; kingdom Metazoa; phylum Arthropoda; class Arachnida; order Araneae; family Nephilidae; genus Trichonephila; species Trichonephila clavipes. The sequence continues at coordinate 11,431 of BMAU01012730.1, forward strand.
TAACGCCCTTTAAGCCACCGCAACGCCACTTAGGAAACGATTTTCACAAAACCTATCTTATAGCGGATCTCTACTCAATGAATGGAATCACCTTACTAAATTTCGAGATTTTACGTCTAATAATATAAAAGAGGAGATAATTGCCTATAACGCCACTTAATTCTCTACAACGTCACTTTGGAGTCGATTTTCACAAAACCCATTCTGTAGGGTATCTGTACTCTATGAAAGGAATCCGCTTACCAAATTTCAAGACTGTACGTCTAATAGGTTAAAAATGGAAATAATTATCTATAACGCCCCTTAAGCCACCGCAACGCCCCTTGGAGGTCAATTTTCGTAAAAATCATTATGTAGGGAATCTCTACTTTATGAAAGAAAAAAAATCTGTGTACCAAGTTTCACGACTGTACATCTAATAGTTTAGTAATGGAAATTATTATCTATAACGCCCTTAAACCCCCGTAACGCCCCTTGGGGCTCGGAAATTTGCAAAATACGTTCTTAGCTGACGTCTACTTCCATGAAGGGAACCTACCTACCAAATTCTCAAGTCTGTAGGTTTAAAGGTTCTGGAGATATCGTGATTAGTCAGTGAGTCAGTCCAGTCAGTGAATGAGTGAGTCGCTTTTCTCCTTTATATATATATATA
>BMAU01012731.1:0-13693 GCA_019973935.1 Trichonephila clavipes
CACATGCATATATTGACCTCAAACCAACAATATATATATATATATATATATATATATATATATATATATATATATATATATATATATATATATATATATATATATATATATATTGTTGTTGTTGGGATAAAAGATGCAAAACCTGCCCCATGATGCAACGAAAAAAAGAATAATGAAGAATCAGAATTTAAGTTCTGTAAAACATTCAACTGCATATATATGTTGACATGTGGTGTCTGCGGCTTTAAATATATAGGTCAAACACACACATCAGGAGCTATGAACCTGAGAATCAACCAACATAGATCCGACATTGGAAAAAATACATCAACAAAAAATATAGGAAGAATAGAAATACAACATTTTAATAAACATGGTTTTGAAGGTGTTGCGTTAAATATTATTAAAATTGTTCCAAATAAGATAAATAGACTATGGTATGAAAACGTTTACATTGGTATTTATAATGCTATGTATCCTTACGGATTGAATGTAATATGGAATAATAAAAATTTAATACAGGGGCAGTGAAACAAAATGATAAAGAATCTATTTATAATAGTAGAAATAATAGTAATAAGAGAAAAAGGGTTGGTAAGGGTGGACGCAAAAAGAGAGAAAATAGAGATATAGATACAGTTAAAAAGAAGTAAATAATTTATTACAAGACTTTGAGAATAGTTTTAGTGTTGGAAAAATAAAGTGTTTTTTATTTGGACTTAATAAACAGGAAATAATAATAGTTTTAAATTTATTAAAAAGTATTAGATTAAAAGATAATCATGGATCACACTTGGTAATGGATTTATGCAAATATATTACAAACAGATTAAAAATAAAAATAGACTCTAAGGAGGTTTATAATATAGAATATTGTACTTTTCTATACATGAATAAATCATATAATGGGATACAATTTTCTGAAATATTTGGGAAACACATGGATTTATTCCCGATGAAAAATGTGTTAATAAAACGAGCGTTCAAGTATAATAAAAAAATTAGTAGATCAATTTTTAACTATAATAGTATTAAGGAATTGGTAGATAAAAAAGAATGTGGTTGCAATGAATACAAGAATTACGTAGACGAATATCATGGGCACGTAATAACTGGCAACTTAGAAATAGTACAGGATCACACACACACACACAGAAATTAAGAGAAATTATGAGCAAAGGTACTGGTTATCGATTGACAAATTCAAACAGCAATTTAAATGTGAGAAAACAACTATCAGTATTAATAAATTTAACTATTAATATAACTATATAACTATATAATTTAACTATATAACAACTATTAATAAATTTATTCTAAATGTTGCAATTAAATATAATTTACCTACTCAGGCTTTCAAAGAATATGGTTTTCATGTCCTCAAGGACTTAATGAATTTTAATTTTAGAACAAAAAAATGAAGATTGTTATAGAAAAATTAAGGGACCAATAGAAAACTTACAAAAACACTTTGTGATTGTTTATGTAGATAATGTCCCAGGAAATTACGCAATTATGTGTAAATATTATTATAGTAAATTAATAAATGATCATATACAAAATAATAATGCATATGATGTAAGTAAATTTAGTATGAAAGAAATTAACAACAGATTATTGGCATTTGGTAAACAATTAAATATTTCTCTCTCTCTAGCAATAAAATTTTATATCCCCATATATTTCTGACTCCTAAATTTCATAAGAATCCAATCAAATTCCGCAGTGTAACAAATGGGTTCAATACTTATATATCAAAATCGGGAAGAATTTTACAGACCATATTACAAGATACAATAGACAAATTTAAGGATACTTCTATTATAAAAAACAGCCATGATGTAATAAAGAAAGTTGATCAAGAAGAGGTATTTTCTGTGAATGGGTTCGACTTCGAAGATTTATTTAACTCCATTAAAATAGAAGATATAATTCAGGTACTTTCAGATGCATATGAGAAATATGATTTGAATAATTACATTAGTTTTGAAAAGTTCAATACACTTATTCGTTTTGTTATACAGGAGAACTTCATTATTTTTGATAACAAACTTTATAAACAAATCAAAGGATTGCCTCAGGGTGGCCCAGCCAGTAATAGTCTCGCTAACCTGTATTTACACCATTATGAATCAATTCGAATAAAGGAACCCTCTTGCCTCTTATTAAGATACATAGATGACTTAATTGTTATAGGTCATGATAGGGAATTTAAACATAACATTAATTTTTATCCAGAATACCTAAAATTAATACAGACGAATTTTAACTCAAACAAAGTTGAATTTTTAGATTTGGATTTAACTGTTATTGACAACAAATTATATAGCAATATTTTTGATAAAAGGAAAGCATTTAAATTCAATGTCATAAAGATACCAAACTTCAATAGTTGTCTACATACATCAGTATTTAGAAATATAATTTTAAATTTTCTGATGAGAAATAATAATTTAACTACGCACAATATTGATAAATTCAAAAATATCCAGAAATTTATATTATGTTGCATACAAAATGATTATCCCATCAACTTCCTGAGAAAATATATAGATCAGAAATATTTCTTAAAGATATTTTTTAACTCGTAAATGCACAAATCCACCACACAACATTAGGTCCACAAAGTCAGCTTGTTAGTGGTCCAGCTGTGAAGAATTTGTGCATTCCACACACACAGAGGATATATTTTAATATACATTTTAATACACACACACACTTAGAACAATATTTACACGACTACACTTTAAAATTATTTATTACCAATTAAACATTTATATATATGTCCAATCACACATTTATGACCAATCAATCAAGCAAGTTTTTTACAAGTTTTTTACATGTCTGGTTTGCATCTAATGCCAAGTGGTCAAACTCTAGTGTTGGATCAAGAATCGTTTGAATGACATGGCATTGGTTAGATGTTATGAGCAAAATATGAAGTCGTAATTGATATATTAAATATGAAAAGTCGTGCTATAAGAAACGGATCGTATTCTTGATGGGATACTCTTTGGTGAGTTTTTAGTGATTTACTCTATTCATTTGTGAATATACTGTGTTTTTAATGCGAACATTCGGTTCTTAGAAATTTTTAGTTTAAACTTTCGGATTTTTTAGTTTGAACTTTCAGATTTTTAGCTTGAACTTTCAGATTTTTAGCTTGAACTTTCAGATTTTTAGCTTGAACTTTCAGATTATTTGGCTTGAACTTTCAGATTTTTAGCTTGAACTTTTAGATTTTTTAGCTTGAACTTTCAGATTTTTTAGCTTGAACTTTCAGATTTTTTAGCTTGAATTTTCAGATTTTTTAGCTTGTACTTTCAGATTTTTTAGCTTGAACTCTCAGATTTTTTAGCTTGAACTTTCGGATTTTTTAGTTTGAACTTTCGGATTTTTTAGTTTGAACTTTCGGATTTTTTAGTTTGAACTTTTTGATTTTAGATAATTTTTAATTTGAACTTTCGGATCTCAAATATTTATTTTTTCTACCTATACAACTATTTTAAAGACGGGTGCATCATCTTGGGCGTTTGATGGTTTACTTATATTATGCACTAAATTGTTTTTAAATTTTAATATTGTAATATCTTTCAGAATGCGATGGCGAATAGTTTTATTTTTCAAGTATAATGATTTAATTTTAACTTTTTAATTTAAAGTATAATGGTTTAATTTTAACTTTTTAATTTAATTTTTTTTTGAAATTTGGATATTTTCCAATTAACTTACCAAGTTGCAATAGGGGGAAGGTTGGCGCCATCAAATTAGTTTAACCCCACTTATCGGTCCTATGTCCGAGATTGCACTTGGATATTTTATAAATTTTTATTTTATTTTATTTTATTTTATAATTTTTTAATTTTGTTTGAAAACGATGGAATATTATCTTTTATATTCGCCATTGATATTCTGAAGTGTTTTGGTATTATAGGATTCATATATTTCAATTTTTCAATTGATAATTGTGGTTGTTTTTATATATTTAAATATATATATATATATATATATGCTATTCTACGCATATATTATTCAATGTAACCTCATGGACAAAAAAAATTAGCGCACCAAGAGATAATTGCGGTATCGTAACGAAACTTGGCATGAAGGTAAATGTTGTGGAGATATACGCAAATGATTAGAAATGCCGTGTGATTGCGCATTACTTATAGCCGGTAGAGGGCGTTTAATGTCGTTCTCTGTGGAATATAAAACAGGCAAATAAAGTTTGCTTGGGTGTGCTGAATCGCTTACAAAGGAAGAGCTGAAAGAGACATGCCATTACGCCTTATCGTATCGTAAGAAATGCAAGCGTACAGCCAACTGCTTCATCGGCCGGTATCCAGGCATAGGTAGCTCCTTCACCATGTGACTTCTTGAACCATACGAAGGCGCCTGGGAGAAGGACATTTGGGATCCCGCGCTCATTACGTGTGCTAACCTTGACGCCCCCCATGGACGCCACCGTTTTGGAGTTGAGTCATGTACTAGGAAACTGGACTGCAGCGGAATGGAACCAGGTCGTCTTTAGCGACGAATCCAGATTCAATCTCAGAAGTGACGACAATCGTGTTCGTGTGTGGAGACCCTGTGGTGAACGCCTCAATCCTGCCTTCGCTTTGCAGCGACACACGGCTTCCACAGCTGGTGTGATAGTATGGGGTGTTATTGCCTACAATACACGGTCATTCGTAGAATTGATCCGTGGCACCATGACAGCGCAGCGGTATGTTCATGACATTCTGCAACCACATGTATTGCCACTCATGCTCCCAGGAGCCATTTTAAACAGGAAATTGCTCGGCCTCACACGGCAAGGGTGTCACAAGGCTATCTCAGGACGGTTACAATCTTTCCTTGGCCTGCCCGATCCCCAGGTTTGTCTTCAATCGAGCATATCAGACATCATTTGGCATGGAGAGTTGGACATCCTATTTTTAAACGAAATAGAGGCAAGTTTACAGCAAATATGGAACGAAATGTCTCAAGACATCATATAGAACTTGTATGTCTCAATGCCCGATCGCATCGCATTGTGCATTCGCGCTAGAGGAAATTCAACAGGGTAAAAAATCCTCCGTCATTTTGCCTTCTTCTCCGAATTAAATGATCCTTTTTCTTTGATTTCTTACTCATTTACTTATATCAAAGTAGTCATCACGTATATGGAATTATTTCGATTCATTTCCCGATTCTTTCTTGGCGCGCTAAGTTTTTGGTCGATGAGTATATAATAAGTGTTTTACTAAAATGTGCTTATAAGAAGTGTTTATACTAAAAAACAATAATTGGAGGCCCGGGGTACCGATCCCCGTTCCTCTCGCATTCTAAGCAAGCACTCTATCATCTGAACTACGCTCCCGGTCGGCACCTGTGTTATTGTAAACATGCTCGTCTTAACACCTGAACTAGAGCGTTACAATAATTAGGTCGATATCAGAACATAAATCGTCAAAACATGAATTGCCATCCAAACTAAATGTGTATACAAAATTTCAACGCAGTCGGTTGAAGACATCAGCTTCAAAATTGAGTTGCAAGATTCCACCCGAATAAATTACTTTAATTCATATCTTTTAACTACTTACAATATCGGAATATAAATGGTCGTAACATGCATTGTCATCCAAATTAAGCGCGTGTATACCAAATTTCAGCTCAATGAGTTGAAGACATCAGCTTCAATATTGAGTTGCATGATTCCATCCGAACAAATTACTTTAATTAATATCTTTTTAACTACTTGCTATATCGGAATATAAATGGTCAAAACATGCATTGTCATCCAAACTAAACATGTATACAAAATCAGCTCAATTGGTTGAGGACATCAGCTTCAAAATATAGTTGCAAGATTCCCCTCAAACATTTTACATTGTAAGTTAAATAAAAGCTTGTGTGTGTGTAAAAAGACCAGACTTTGTATAGATTTCAGAAAATTAAATACTTTTTGAAAAGCGGATTCTGAACCTTTGCCTATTATGGATAGTTTATTAGACTAATTAGCTCGAGCAAATTTTTTTTTTCATTTTTAGACATAACATCCGGTTATCGGCATGTACCCATTCACCCAAAGGATACTGTAAAACTCGCTTTCTGCACTAACTTTGGCTTATATGAATGGTGCAGATTACTATTTGGAATTAAGGTAGCCCCTGCAATTTTTAACAGATTAATTTGAAGAATATTAACTAAGTATAAAATTGATTTTGCTTCCAATTATTTCGATGATATCATAGTCTTACTTCGTCAGAAAAAGAACATTGGAATCATCTGAAGACAATTTTTGACATTTGCGAAAAAGAAAGTATTAAATTGAAATTATATAAAAATGTTTCTTTGCACAAACTAAAATTAACTTTCTGGGTTATGAGATAGAACGGGGAAGGGGGGATAGAGTAACTCCAAACAATACTAATATCTTCATTATCAAAGAGTTGAAACAGCCAAGGTAAAGTAAAAGAACTCCAAAAGTTCTTGGGTTCAATAAATGTGCATCATATGTTTATTCCAGAATATACTAATCTTAGATTTCCATTAAATATGTTATTAAAAAGGATGTGAAATTTAATTCGACTGATGAGTGTCAAAAAGCATTTGAAAAACTAAAAGAAAGTTTAATAAGGAAACTTATTTTAAATTTGTATGATCCTCATTTAACTTGTCATGTTTTTATTGATGTATCACAAAAAAGTGTTGGAGCTATGTTGAAACAACCTGATGCCTCAAATTTCTTTCCCCCCATTGCTTATGATTCTAGAACCTTAAGAAACTACAGAAAAAAATTATGTTATAACTGAATTAGAATGCTTTGCAATAATAGAGATGCTTTAGATAAATTTTATTACTACTTACATGGCCAAAATTTATCATACATACTGACCATGCAGCTCTAGTTTGGCTAAAACATGTTAAAAATTTAAGAGGTCGATTATTCTGCTGGTCATTAAAGCTAAGTATGTATGTTTATGAAATTAAATATTTAAAGGGTTCTACTAACATTGAAGTAGATATGTTATCCAGGCATCTGTTTGTTCATCACCTTCAATATTCAAGTCATTTGCTTGACATAAATGAAATTAAAACGCATCAAAAGAATGATAACTTTTACGGACCTAAATACCATGAGGTCAAAGATGTAATAGTAATTAAAAAGAAAAATTTACATAAAATAGTTATTCCATTTAATTAATATTAAAACTGTTGAATCAAGCTCATGAGAAATTTGGTCATCCTGGTGTTCAAAACATGTTGAAATTAATTTCACTTCAATACTATTGGCCTAACATTACAACTGATATTAATGAATTTGTTAAACATTGCATGGTATGTGATCTTAACCAAAAAAGGAAACACAATAAATTTGGGTTATTGCAACAAGTTCCACCTACCAGTAAACCTTTTGAGTTTATATCTGTTTTGGAGGTTTTAATTATTATAATTCTACAAAAATATTTTTGCACATTGTGATTGACCATGCAGCAAGATATGAGTGGTCTTTTCCTTCAAAAAAATGAAAATTCTGAAACCTCTATGCAAACATCTTAAAACAAGTCTTTCAAATCCAAATTCCTGAAAAATTACTAAGTGATAGAAATGAAGCCTTTACTTCTTCCAGATATAAAAAAAATCCTTAGAAATTATAATACTAAACATTTGTTAACTACAGCTCATCACCCTCAAACAAATGGTAAAAATGAACGTGTCAATCAATCTCTTGTTCCTAGACTTAAATGCTTCATTTAATAAATATGGTAAATGCTTCATTTAGTAAAATTCCTTGGACTAAACTACTAGACCAAGTGTGAAATTAATGTAACTCAACTCCACACTCAATAACTAAATACCCACCAGCATACTTGCTATTTGGTCTCTTGTCATATCAATCACCTATAGATTAAAATAATTAATATGCACCTGTTGATGAAGCACGTGAATTTGCCTTGACGAAAACAATAGCTTATCACATTAAAACTAAGATTAGATATGATGCTCGTTGTATTGAAAAAAATTCAAACCAGGTGATCTTGTTGTGTATGAAGAGTTCCAGTATCCAAATACGAGGAAATTCAGCTCCCCTTTTTTCGGGCTGTTATTAACCCTCTAACTGGATACCTTCCTCCTGAAAAGTTATTCCGAAAGCGTTTAATTCTTATTTTGAAGTTCGCTTTAAAAATGCAACAGACTTCTTTCCTTTCCCCCTTTTAGAACTAGGGAGGTTGAACGGGGACAATTTTACGACCCAGTTCGGTCCCTTTGTAAAGTAAGAACCAAGAGATCAATCGTTTACAGCTAGCTATTAAGTTGCCTTGGGCAATCTTCTTTGAAAGCGTAGTGGAATTCAGAGTTTCTTTATCCTATATGTTCAGTCACAGTAAAATTAAAACAAAATGAAGGGTAAAAAAAACATGAAATAAATGGCGTGTTAAAAGTTGAAAAATAGTTATATTTTCTTCAAACAAAATTTATTTTTCTGTCATTTTTTAAAAATTAAAAAAAAATATTTTGGTATTGCGATTTGAACCAGAAAAAAGCATCCTGTATTCATTTTGAATATGAGAGTAAGAAAACGCGCTCACTTTCCTGTTTTTAAAAAGTAATGAGGTAAAAAGAGCAAAGGCCCTATCTCATTTTTAAACAATAACACAATAAATATTAAATACGATGATTATATTTATGAAATAAAACCGATCTTTCTCTATTCAGTTATATTTTTAATTTAAAATAGCATAAAAAAGGATTTCAATACTTTTAATTTATTTTAATTAAAAATATAAAAATATTTTTATGTTAACTGAATATTTTTCGAAAAAATTTAAATTTTCCTTCCTAGTGTTCTCTTTTTCGAACTTCTTGTATTAAATAAAAATTCCTTTTCTACATCGTCATTTGTGATGGACATAACACACATTCAGTCAATAATTTTTAATTTTAATGGGAGATATACTTCTTCAAATGCTCATGACAGTACTTCTAACCATTTTCTACTCAAGTTAAATTTCTCATCTTTCTGTTTTTTTTATTTACAAGGAAAAATGTCACACATCGATAACTACATTTTCACACAATTCAGTCATTACAAATTCTATTGTGAGAAAAGTTCTCCCTAATTAATTTTGTCTTTCAAAACAGTACACTTTAAACAATTTTGTTCAGTGAAGTTAACCGACAGTTCCACAATGTATTCATACCAAATTTTAAAAACAAATTTAACACTTGGAAATGTATCCAGTATTAAATTTTTCAGTATACACACATATTTCCTGCTGTAGGGAAGATATAGCATGAGAGATGTGGTGTGCGGTTGTGAAAGAATGTTTTCTTACGTGTAGACTATTTTTGAAAATTTAAATATCACTGAAGCTGATCATATAACTGCAAATGAGCCTTATTTTAATGTGTGCTGGTATCAAAGTAAAACACTTTACAATATTAAACAGCCTATGGAATTATACTCAATATCAAACTATTCGCAAAATGTGTGTGTGGCTTACAACTTCTATTCAAATTGTAAAGAAACTGAAATATATAAATATATCTTACTACAGTCAAAAATATTCATAATATGTAAAGTATCCTATTTCTCCACTTATTTCTGTACATTTAAAAACTGTAGCTGAATGCAATTTTTTATATTTATAAACGAGGCATAACAGGTCACACAGTCGTAAAAATGTCTTTATCATTTTTAAATATACTACTATAAAACGTATATGGATTGTAAGATCAGTTGTAAAATCCTAAAATCTTTTAAAGGAGCTAAAAACATGTAATTTTGGATTGATCAAATTTTTAATATAATACGCAAATATACATGTTATTAAGCAAATACATTTGAAAAATCAAACTTCTTTTTTGAAATAAACGTAATTGAAAGAAAAATGTTTAATTGCAAATGAGTGGAAATTCATGTTTATCTAAGGGGTATCCCTAAAGTGAGGTAATCCTCAAACTCAGTGGCACAACAATCCATGAGGGCCAGGAACTACTGTGCCCATCATAATACACGTGACCATTGGACGCTAAGGTGCATGAACAGATGTCCCGATTTGGTGGTCTGTCTGAAGAGAGACCTTCAGTGTTTAAGACCCAAAAGCAAGCTTGGTACTCATTTATCGACCCAATGTAGCGGGGATGAAAGGCAGAGTCGACCTTGCGCAGCCCGTTAGTAGAACCCCAGACTTGTGGCGTGGAAGCACTATACACTACCACTCAATCCTATTCGGTGAAAAATAAAATTTAATGTTAGAATCTTATATAAATCCCTAATGAATGAGGAGTCCAAACTTTTTTTTTTTTCATGTAAACTGTTTAGACGGAAATGGTTAATTATGAACATTTCACCAGTTGCATAAATTAAAATTAACCGTTATAGTTTACATAAACTTTTAAGGGTGCAAAAGGTGTATTTCGGCTGCACGAATTAATTTTAAAAGGAATACGGATACGAAAAAGTAGTACAAATCTATCTAAAGTAGGGTTGGTTACCTTACATATTGTCAAAAACAACAATGTATTGGAAGCCAATTCCACAATTCGTTGTTATAAAAATGTATGGAAAATTACAAGATTTATTTTTGCATTTGTAATTTATATATATATATATAATTTTCCTGGGAACTTTAAGAGCTAGAGCGGCATCCATCAAAACCGCGGTTCTCTCTCTGTTTTTCCAGATCGCCCCCTGACTAAGCCGGCTCTGCCATAGTAAGTGAAAATGCCGGATTTTGTTTGTCAAGATCATTTTATAGCAGACTGCATTTTCATGTATTTTAGATGGTCTTTTATATTTTCTACATCAATATCTTAATGTCTGAATTTAAAATTACATAAAATTCTTGACATTCGCATCAATGACTATGATAATTTTTATTAGTATATGAATGTGTCATCACACGATTACATGACTGTTATAAACATATTATTTTAACCATTTAATTAATATTAAGTATAACATAACGCACACACAAATTTTCTGAACTTTAAAATAAATATTTCGAAAACTACAGATATACTCAAAATTTTTCATTCCTACCCTTTAGCTTCTCAGTTTTGCTTCTATGTAAACTTTATTGTATATTCCTTGGTTTTTTTTTAGTATATTTTTTGCTCTTAGCATGCATTTTCAACTGAATTGTATGAAATCTTCAAAATATATTAAAAAATACGAAAGAAGCTATATAATAAAATTTGAAATTTATATTATACTCAAAGAGTTGCTAGAACTTATGGTAAATAATTTTTAACTTTGCGATACATTTTTTCGAAATTTCAAATGGAATTTCTAACATAAAATTTCTAGCTTTATACGGTCGAGATTTCAAAAATATCCAGATTTTAATTACTTATTCAGTTAACCTGAAAAAAAGATAAATGTTGAGGTATTTTTGCATAATTAGATATTTTTGAAGAATAATTCGAATGTTTTTGAATAGCTCGAATTTAAAATTGTTTTTATTGTTTATTTATATGCATAAATGTCTACTGTAAATGTTTCCGTATATTTTTGATTACCATTTATTCAAACATTCAAGTTATAAAAAAAATGTGGGAAAATCTTCATTCATGATGTCTTTGATGTAAACTGAAGTTCAAGCACTTAAAATTCAAATATAATTCGGTGTATTTTAACAATATATAACTAGGCACTGTACGTAAACTTCCCTGAAAACTTGGGCTTTGAAATCTAAAAAAAAAATAATAGATCTTTATTAGTTTTTTTTGTTATTATTTTTATCAAAGTGTAAGAAAATGTTTCAAATTATTTAATGAAGTTTAAATTTATTAATTTTTAGTGGTTGGAAAGTTGAAAAGATTTCAAATTTTAAAGTGTTTGGTGTTTTATTATTTTTTTTTTGGGGGGGGGCATCTTATAATGAAATAATCATGTTTCAAAAACTGAAAGCATTGATTAAGATAAGAAAAATGAAGCGAAAGAATATACTTTAAAAAAGATAATTTGTCTAACTATATAAAATAGCAGATTGCCCTGACACGCCCCAACTTGTTTCAGTTTGAAATTAATATGAAACCAAAAGGGAATTGTAACATATTTTACTTATACGTTGGGACTTTTTGAAAAACTTTTAAAATACAAGCTAGCAAACAAACACTTCTTGGGTTCTAAAGAAATTCTCCCCGATTTTTTACGATTGCCCCAGGGTCAAAACACGGGGTTCCCGAAACGAGCCATAAAACTCCTGCTGTGTTGCTTCCTCCGTCCCTCATTATCTTTCAAGATGTTAAACCTTGAAAGGGGGAAAGGATTTCAGAAAAGTGCGGCTAATCCGCTTTTGAAAACGTTACTTGAAGGCAGAAAAACCCACGCAGTTCATTTTCGAAGCTTCTTTACACTGACGGAATTTTCCGTGCTATCCGGTTAGAGGATTATACCAATGTTCGGAAGTCACTCATGAAATTAATAAACCAAATACTTTGGCTAAGAAAGATTCCCAAATTGTCCATATTTCTAAATTAAGATGTTTCTATTCCCCTGATAATTTAAAGTTAATTCATGAAAAAAAACTCAACTTGTGCTATTGCATACTTTTGTTTTAAACAAGTTATTTACAATTGTGAAAATATACCTTTTTTCCAGTTGAGACGAATTGTGTTTCTTATCTGTATTGTTGTAAATATCTACTATTCGGGGTGTTCAATGAAGAATTCTCATATCTATATCACACATTCATTAGTATATTATTGTTTTATTTTGAAATATGTTATCATGCCTTGTAAATGTCAACTATATACTGCTGTAATAATTAGTTATTGTGATATTGTTGCTCCCTGTTGTAATCACTTAATCGGAAATATATTGCGTATTTGTGCAACATAGTATTAGGTACTCCACGCCATAATGATTATCAATTGATTGATTGATTGAATATTAACGTCGCACTGTTCAGCTACACGAGGGATTTTGGCGACGGACCATGAAGATTATCAAAGTAATTTATAAAAGTTTAAAAAAACAATACAGCCAAGTTTTTAGTCATCGTTGTATCAACAGTGATCCTGTCCCGGTTGTTGTAGGAGCCATGCGTGGGGGGGATTATGATGCTGACGCCGACTTACTCTCAATACTTGATATATATATATATATATATATATATATATATATATATATATATATATATATATATATATTTATATACGAGGTTGGGGCATAAGCCATGGCAACTAGTTTTGTTTCTTGTATAAATGTGAATGGATCACAAACGTATATATGTCGTTTGGAAGTTCTGCAGGCATAGTGTGTATACAAAAGAACACATGGCTCTGTGAGAGCTGATAGTATCACAGCAAGGGCTGTGAAATCAGGCAGTTAGTGAGTGTCGTGTGATAGAAGTAACCCATGTTGAGCAGCGTTCTTAGATCAAAATAGCCGTTCTCCGAGGGAAAAATACGATGGAATATCATGGTGAATTAGTGGAAGCCCTTGGAAATAATGCCTTATCATATCGCACAGTAGCACGGTGAGTATACTGTGTACTTTGTTGTCATTCCGTTGTACCGGGAAGACCATATTGCCCACTACTGTAATAAATTAGTGTGTTACGACATTTCAGTGCTATTCATTGTCCAAACATGTAGTTAACACCTTGTACTTTCGTCTGTACATGTCACATTTTCCAACCGGATTGGTATCTTCAGAGAAAAAAACAGTTGCCATGACTTTTGCCTCAACCTT
>BMAU01012733.1:0-29087 GCA_019973935.1 Trichonephila clavipes
TTCCATCAATCAATTATCTGTGTATGCATATGCGTACATTAAAAGGAGATGGATAACTTTAAACAATCCTCAGAAGTTTTTCAAACATTTATTCCAACTGTTTATAAAAGAAAACCTTGAGGGAATCCCAAGATACTTTCTTCGATAATATTAATCAACAAACAGAAATGCATTCGCCTTAAATGTGTGTGTGTGTGTAGCGTCATAATAAACTCCTCATCCCGAATAAATATCTTGGATGACATTCTTCCTGTTTATTTGAGAGTCTGTCTCTAGAACTTCATTAAACGGAGCGATTTCCTCCGTTTTCACGCTGGGGTGAGCTAGTTAATAGAAATCTTAAGAAACTGTTTGTTTTAAACCATGCGCAGCCACTGTTTCGGAAGATCATTTTCTCCACATGCAGCTAGTTAATCAAAAAGTCAAGAAGATCTGTAATTGAAAGAGCGATCTTATTTCCTTCTAATAAGAAAGAAATCTTATTAAAGTTATTGAGGAATTTGTTTGATGTGTCGTAATGTCTTTTTGGTAATGCGAAATCAAAATTATTCCTCTTTGTAAGAATTAATCTTGCCTTTACTTTACCTTGAATTATTTATTTTCATTATTAGATACACGCAATGTTTCGAAGTTTTTGCATATTTTTTCATATATTAGTTTTACTTCTTAGGAGTGTCTTTGAGCTAGTGAGGAGTCGCTCTTTTGATACAAACGTTAGTGGTCACACAAGGTGACATATTTACCAAAATCCTTTTCTTTATAATTATTTTATCATTACTGATAAAAAATAATCATTTCAGTGAATAATTTAAGTTAGGGAAAATATGCTTATCTACTCTTAAAAACTTTTCAGTGTTCCTCTTTACTTTGAGAAAAAATCCAATACAACTGAGCTTCCATTGTGCGTGACTTTAATTAAGGACACAAATCACAGACAATATTCACTGATATTACAGGAATGATATTTGCAGGCAAAAGTGTCATATTTTGTTCATGATATTGTAGTTTTATTGTCCTTTGAGATGATCGACAAATAACATGTTAAAAATTTTCCTGTTTGCATCTTTTTGACCGGGCGCAGTATGTCTTATGTCTTCATGTATTTCTTAATGAAGATTGCGTTTCAAAATTTTCCTTTATAACTCAAACTTTTTCTGTCCATCGCTTTTCTCAAATTTACTTTCGTGGTCATGATTAAGATTATTTCTGTTTTACTAATGGGGGCAATATGAGCAAGCGTACATTATATTATCAGTTTTTCCTTACTTATCAATTAATCATCCACATTAGTTACATAAATGTATCTTTCAAGAGATTTTAGTTATTTATATCCCATTAAATTATAAAATAACGTTTCAACGGTATATAATTATATATATATATATATATATATATATATATATATATATATATATAATATATATAAATATATATATATATACATATATATATATACATATATATATAAATATATATATATATACACATATATATATATATATATATATATATATATATATATATATATATATATAATGTACGCATACACACAAGGGTATACACGTGCACAGAAATATGTTTAAGTTACACTTTAGACATAAAAATATAATGTTTTTCCACATAGTTTCATCAAATAATCTTTAACCGAAATAAAAGTAATAAAAACTGTTTGATATGATTTTAGTGATATCATTTACACAAATACTTCATGGATATGTACATTTAAGTACTTTTTTGTACAAAGTACATATTGTTAAGTTTATAAGTATTTTTCATATATGCATTTTTTTATTGTATGATGCAGTTAACATTAGATTGAAAAATCTTTTCAAGAATTGATATGGACGAAATATTGCAATATTTATGTAAGAAGTCAGCATTATATGAAGAAATAAAATTTTATGTACATAAAAAGTGGTTGTGTTTAGGAAAATAAATGTTGCTGGTTCTATTTAAATGCATCTAATTTTGCGTTTGAAAAAAAGGTATAAGATTAAATTTTCTATAAAACTCATATTGAGAGAGATTGTTATATTCTTTCTTTTTTCACTGGAATGGTTTTCAGATTTCTAATTACTTATTGTATTTCTTTTTATGCAACACTTAAGTATATTTTACAAGTACAGTTTCGAAAGGAATGTTTTAAAATCTTATACGTCATTGAAAACATCTTCTAATACTATTGAAATAAATTGGAACTCAAATCTTCAATTTTAATATTTAAAATGTTATAATATTTTTGAATTTTTTAATTGGAAACATCTTATTATTTAAGCAGTATTGTATCAAAATCGATTAATTTATTTAAAATCATTTTACTTTTTTATAAAAGATCAAGTGAAGTCATGTTTTTGCTGCTTTTCTCATCTGAAATATGACAGTAAAAGTCTTTGAATGTGTCACAACATTATTTTACCTGTAATTTAAAGTTTTTTTTAGGAAAATGGACACAACAGGTGAGTTGAAACATACTTTATACGCTCGTCACCCTGTGTACAAATCAGGTAATCCAAATGTAAATAAATTTATTTTATTGCAAATCAAATTTTTACAATTATAATAATATTTAAAAAATGTCTGAGAGATTATTATAAAAACATTACGGATACTGAATAGAACATAACACTCAGTATAGAAACGGTCCTGATCTGAACCTGCCAATTAGATTTTTTTTTTATTTTCAAAACACCATGGCAAAATTTATTTAAATTTCACTTGATTTTTTTTATTTTTCTAAGCTGATGCAAGCAAAATACTATCTTTATACATCTATTCACTTACTTAATTAAAGTAATGTACTAAATATTAAATAATTAAGGTTAAAATAATTTTTTATTATTCTTTTCACAGTAAATGGGAAATTTGTGTTGAAATTCAACTTATGTCTGTTTTTAAATATGTTCTAAAATTTTATAAATACTTTCAAAAATGTTTCAACGTTCATAACAATATACATTTTTCCCTCTTAGAAAAGTGAGTAAGTATTAGGTAATTATTTTTATTATTCTTTAATATTCATAAAATCATTATAATTCGCTTTTTTTTTCACCAGCAAACAGCACACGGATTTTTGTCTTCTACAAAATAACCAATTCACTTTGCAAGTGTGACAATTGTTTCCTTCCGAAGTACCACTTTGCACTTAAAAGATTTTAAACACTAAAGTGATGTGCAAATTCTTTTGTAAATGTATTTGCTATATTTTTTATCTTAAAAAAGTGATGAAAAATGCAATTAAAGCTTTTAAATCTTTTCAAAAACGAGATTGGAATAAAAAGAAATGGAAGGAATTTTTTCTGCAAATATTTATTCTGAGTTAAGCCAATTAACTTTAGAGGAATATAATATAATACAATATAATATAATATATATATATATATATATATATATATATATATATATATATATATATATATATATACATATATATATATTCTCTTCAGACACACATAATTTTTTTTTATAAATGAATATATTTACTTTATTATTATTTACCTTTAGGATTTAACTTTTTTTAATTTTTTAGTCCTACAATGTATTTCATTTTTTTATCTGTTATTAATTTTCTTTTTTGCATTGCATTTGATTCTGCTATTAATGTTAAGTATTTAAAAACTTACTTATATGTAGTAAATCAATTCACTTAGTAAATTAAGTAATTGCTTAACGTATTTTTTTTTTATTTATGCACATAAAAAAAACTGAACTATTTTTAATTTAAAGGAATAAAATGTATTTTATTACATTAATTTTCATTTCAGCGCAATAAGAGATGAACGTATAACATTTTTTCTATAATTAAATAATAATTATTGCTTATATATTTAAAAGAAAATAAACAAAGAGACAGCCAAATACCATGCAATTTTGAAGTATTGTACCTCATGTTAAAAGTTTATAACAAAAGTAAATCATTTTATTAATGAATGTGGCGATTAATTTAATTTAAACGATTGATGCCATAAAACAATTACAAAATAGTCTACTGGAATTGGACTCATAAATTAGATCATTTTTCAAATAATTGTAATTATATCTAAAATGCTAGTAGATACAGTTATCTAGTGGTGTAGGTCAGAGGTGCGCAAATTAGGGGTCGCGACACCTGTAGGGGTCACCAGAAGTTTTTTGGGGTCACCAAATTTTTATGAAATGCATTATGCCTGCATGCTGAATGTCATACAGTGTACATATAAAGAGTGAAATGTCGTCACTTACTGTTTAATTGCAATTTTATGCTGTTCGCTCTTTCTTTGACCGTAATGCGTATTGTATGTAAAGTGTGAAGACGCAAGTTTTTCACTCCGGTAGATGACGCCCTCTTCGCGGTATTCCGCCAGTTTTACTCAAAAGCGCCTATTTGTCCGACGTATTGATGTTATCCGTACTGTGTCGAACGATGTGCACTGAGCATGCGCACCGTACGAGATGGAGTAGTAGTCAAGGGCTGTGGGAGTCATCTTGTAGACATGCGTACCAAGCCAAGGCCAACCAAACGACCAACAATTATCGCTGAATGTTTTACTGCGCGTTTCCATGTAAAGTTGTAGCATGTAAAAGTTGGCCTGAAATTGTTTTAACTTCTCCTCGAGTTTTATCATGTGACGCTGCATAATTATGATTTTTAATATTTTTATCGGGCTTTGCTACTCTTTGTTATCAGGTATGTGCTATCATTAGAGAAAGATCTCTGTTAATTTTATTGACTTTCTCGAAAAAAAATATATATTTTTTTTATTATTTGTTTTAGTTAAAAAAATTTAACCCCTATATTCATAATGGATAAATGTGTAACACGTACACCAGGTACATCTTCAGCTAACAAACGAACAAATACTGTTGAAGAGTCTCAAAATTCTGAACTAAATGCCCCATCTAAAAAAATAAGAAAATACAATGAGGAATTTATTAAGTATGGTTTTACATTTTGTGTTGTTGATTATGAAGAACGCCCGATATGTGTCAGTTGAAAGGAAAAATTAGCAAATAAGAGCATGAAACCAGCTAAATTAAAAAAAAAAAGAATCTGGAAACTAAACATAAAGACATTCGAAATAAACATGCCGATTGTTTTCAAAGACGAGCTGAAAATCTAAAAATTCAAAGTGCAAATCTAAAGAAATTTACAACAATACCACAGAATGCATTACGAGCTTCTTTAGAAGTTTCTTATCTAAGAGGAAAAACAATGAAACCCCATACAATTGGAGAATTCCTTATCCTTCCTGCAGCAACTATAATGACATCAATTATGCATGGCGATAAATATGGAAATGAACTAAAACAATACCATTATCAAAAGATATCGTGTTTCGGCGGATTTCCGAAATGTCACGAAATATCGAGTCATAAATCATAAAACGCATACAAAACTCATCTATATTTGCTTTACAACTGGGAGACTACCGATATAACTAAAATGTCACAACTAATTATTTACGTTAGATTTATTTTTAATGAACATATAACAGAAACGTTTTTATGAGTCAAAAGTTTGGAAGGAAAAACAACTGGAGGAAAAATATTCGAAGTAACAAATAAATATTTTGAAACAAAGTCTATTACCTGGGCAAACTGTGTTGTGGTTTGTACTGATGGTGTTGCAGCATTAACAGGTTCAAACAAAGAGCTCAGAGGCTTAATCCAGAAAGTGGCGCCTCATATGGTATTTAATCACTGTATGATTCATCGGCAAGCTCTTGCTGCAAAATATATGGATGAAGAGTTGCACAACATGTTACAAGACGCTGTTAGTTCAATTAACTACATTAAATGCAACAGTCTTAACAGCCGTCTCTTTTCAATACTTTGTAATGAGATGGGCTCAACGTATGAGAGATTACTGTTACACACGGAAGTCAGATGGCTCTCACGTCGGAAATTACTACGACGGATATTTGATTTGAGAAATGAAGTGTACATGTTTTTAAGCGAAAAGAAACATAGATTGGCAAGTTATTATATCAATAAAGTTTGGCTAGGAAAGCTGAGCTATTTAGTTGATATTTTCGAAAAAAACTTAGCGACTTAAATTTGAGCTTGCAGGGTGAGAATTCAACTATTTTAACTTCAGCCAGTAAAATTCAAGCTTTTAAAAATAAGCTTAGTCTCTGGCAAACTGAACTGAATAAAAACAACACCGACATGTTCCCTTGCTTTAACAATTTTATCAAGGAAAATAATATAGATATATTTACATTTAAAAACATCATTTTCAAACACATTGAAAAGTTAAAAGAAAATTTTTCGAGAAGATTCGAGGATTTTCCTGAAAACGATCTTGGTTGGATTCGTGATCCATTTTCCTACGACATATGCGGTTTTGTTTTTAAACATCGACACATTTCACATGCATTTGCTTTACTACTCGGCGAGTCTTTAGTTGATTCCAAGTTTCTCTTATTTCGGTAATTTGAGGAAACAAATTCTCGAAATTGAGTAAAATAATGCATATTTAAAATTTAAAAAGGATTATTAATGCAAAAAAAATTATACATCATTTTATTATACGGTTAAGAATATTTCATAGTAAATATTTTTATCTTGTGTCAAGAGATGATTCTTTTCAACCAAAAAATGTATCGAATAATATAAAATAATAAGAAATGCTATTAAGCAGAGAAGCTACAAAAATTTGAATTTAAATAATTTATCCGATTGGTTTTTTGCATAATTTTATCTATATCTCTCTATATATATGTATATATATATATATATATATATCCTAAGTAGTTCGAGTATTGTAACCAGATTTGATTTTCACCTTCAAATGAAATGTGGAACTTAAGGCATTTTGAACGATCCTAGTGAATTTTCTTCAGATAGTTTAAAAAAACAACAAAGTTAAACTATAAATTAAACAAACATAACTATGTATTATATTTGATTTATTGAAAATTCCTCTAAGATTTTCTTGGAGCTCCATCCTAACTCAATCGGCTATATTTCAAATGGATACAGGTCAAGAAGAACATTTCAACCAAATTGATTTAAACTTGTATCATTAGCCTCAACAATTTCAACAAGAAATGCAAATATTTCTGAAATCTAGCAAATGATGTTTCTTAATAAACTACGACTGAGTTAAATTTTCTGACTGCTGTCAAGACTTGGGGAAAAATAAGAATATTTACAATCTTACCTGACGTCTTATGTGTTTTTCCAAATACTCAACTAAACCTTTGAAAAAAATATTGGGCTATTTTTTTTTGCTTTCAACTTTCATTTGTTGTGAGAATAGTTTTTATCTCGTCAAACAAAAGTACGAAAAAATATTTCTTTTTTTTCCGTCTACTTGGATTCTTTTCTTTTTTCAAAGGGAGAAAAAAATATTTTGATGATGTTTGAAAGTGATCTCCATAAAAAAAAGATGTCTCGTTTCGAAGAGTTTATGTGTCCCCGTAGAAATCTAGAAGAGAACGAAGACAGTTTCGTGATATTTTCGGCAGGTCTTTTGAAGAAGAATAATGTGCATGATTCTTAGTTTAAAGAAAATATAACTAAAGTTTTGATTTTAAAATTTAGTTGCGATTTGGTAGAATTTCTATTAAATGTATGATATTCTTAATTATAAAATAAAAGTTAGGGCAATTATGCATAAATAATAAACTGATATATAACGCTTCGAAGGCTGAAATTTAAAAAAAAATGAAAACAATAAATACTATTATGATAAAAAATATTGGTTAGTTACATTGCTTAGGTAAATTAAGGAAACTTTCCAAAAATTGTATTTCAGTTTAAATGGGATTAGGTGCTTATAGAAATATAAAAAGTCAATATTTTCTTGTTTAAGCTTATGAGGCTGTTAATATATATATATATATATATTTTATTTTATAATTTTTAATTTTGTTTGAAAACGATGGAATATATCGCTCTTTTTAAAATATTATTATATTCTTATATATTAATTTTACTGAAAATTTTCATTAACTACTGACTCAAGTAATTTGGTTTGCAATGCTCTACAGTTACTTGATGATAAAAACGTTTTTGGTAGGCTGGTTAGAACGCATGTTTATTTTATGGAGTGGACAGGTCAATACAGTGGAAGGTTGGCGCCATTTCAAACTAGTTTAACCCCTGATTTCTTCTTTTATCGGTCCTAAGATTTTTCCGACCAAATTTTATATAAAGATTGCACATTGGCACTTTATTTTATAATTTATGAACTATTTTTTATTTTATTTTCTAATTTTTTTAATTTTGTTTGAAAAACGATGGAATATTATTTTATATTCGCCATTGATATTTTGAATAGTATTATAAGATACATATATTTCAATTTTTCAATTGATAATTGTGATTGTTTTAAAATTCCGTTTTTGCTCTGTTATATATTTAAATATATATATATATATATATGCCACAAATATATATATATATATATATATTTGTAAAGAAGAAAATTGACTCACTGACTCAATGACTAATCACGATATATCTCGGAACTTTATTTCATTTTTTTAAACCTACAGACTTGTAAAAATAAAGTACTTTGGTTATAATTACAAAAAGGCATGGAACATTTGATTTTTGGTTTGGAGGGTTCCTTTTACGAAGTAGACATCAGCTAGTCAAGAACGGATTTTGAAAAGATCGAAACTCATTGTTTTTTCTCAACCAGTGTTACATGATGAGGTATTTCAATACAATTAAATTTTCAAAAAGGGCGTTATAGATATTCATATATTTCCATTATTAAACTGTTTTCTGATGTACAGTCTTGAAACTAAAGTAAATTAACTGATACACAGATTCCAAATTTAAAGTATTTTATTATATCGACAAGTAAGTTTTCACAAAATGATTTTTTGCAAAAATCGACCTCCAAGGGACGTTGAGGGGGCTTAAGTGGCATTATGCATTATTATTTACATTTATGAACTATTAGACGTACAGTCTTCAAATTTGTAAACGGATTCCTTTCATAGAGTAGACATCCTCTATACAATGGGCATTGCAGAGAATTAAGGGGCGTTATATATGTAATTATCGCTCTTTTTAAAATATTAAACTTAAATTCTTGAAATTGAGTACGCAGTTTCCATTAATTAAGTAGAGATTCACTACAAAATGTGTTTTGTGAAAATCGCTTCCTATGTGGCGGTGCGAGGGCAGAAGGGACGTTACCAATGAATTTTAAGGAAATCAACTCCAGGGGGAAGCGGTGGGAGTTATTAGGGCATATTGATATACAAATTTCCCGTTTTCGAACTACTAGGACCTCAATAAAAAAATTTGGTTTGCATGATTCTTTTGATGAATTTAAATCCGCTAAAAATGCTCTGAACGAGGTTACGGTGTGTATAGATGATAAAAATTCCGTTTTTGCTCTGTTAGATTTAGACTTGAAATTTAGAACGCATGTTTATTTTATGGAGTGGAGGTTAAAGGAAATCTGATTTTGCGGAAATCCACTTGATTATTGGGTTCAATGAGCCCAAAAAATATCTCTACTTCTACTTTTAATATTAATAGAAATTAGAAATTTTAATTTCTGTCATTTTTATATCAACAGACAAGAGTTACAGCTATAAATATATTTTTCAATCCAATCGAATTCTCAATGCAAGATATCAATGATTTATTTATATGCAAACATTATATATTTATACAACATAGTGAAATATCCAGTGAAGCGTGTAGGTAACGGCTTGTATTGTATATATTTTGTAGATATAACATTTGTTTGAAACCGGTGATTCGCAAGCTCTCAATATTTGTGACCCAATTCCCAATCCCAATAACCCCTTTCATACAATAACAATGTATTGAATCCAATAATAATATACATCGACGTAAAGCTTCAATATGACTTAAATTATAAACCATACAAATTATCATGATATATAAGTATTAAATTTTGAATATGACAAACCCATCGGTCACTAACACATTGCACTAAAAGTCCGGACCTAACTAATAAAATAACAACTTTTATAGGTAAAACTAAATTTTATTTATGACGATACTTCCCTTCAAGAGTGATATATTCATCCCAGCGATGTTTTAATTTTGTAATACATTTTCGTAGAATGATTTGTTTTTGCTCTTAAAATAGGCTTCAACGTCGGCAATCACTTTTTTATTTCGCTTGAACCTCTTTCCTTGGATCATTCATTTTGGGTCTGTAAACAGTCAATGCTCACTGGAGGCCAGATTTAGACTGCACGGTGGGTGGGAAAGTAACTGGAAGTGTAATTCCTTCAATTAACCAACTTTTTCTTGGACTTGTGGCCTGGAGCATTGTTTTTGTAAAAGAGATCTTTTTATTTTGCATTTGAGGACGTTTTTCCTTTATTTTTTTTTCATTCAGTTGATTCTATAACACCATGTATTATCCACTACTAATGATTTCTCCTGTCTCAAGGTACCTAATTAAAAGTACACGCGCAGCTGTTTTAAATTCCGTTAACCACAGTACGCACTAAAAGTTTTACTCAGGCATCAACATCTTCAGTAATGATGTCAGTGTAACAAGTTTATAGTCAGGAATCGCCGGATAATACGCGCACGTACGCCGATCAGGCTAGACCCAAAAAAATTCGGAGGGATTTCTAATCCCCGATGAATATTTTATCACATTCTGATGTGTAGTTCCGAAATAATAAGTCGTTACATTTGGATATTTTAAATCCAGACACCTTGTATAATAGGATGCGATCTATACAACGGAATTTGCAATAGATTTATTTTTTAAATGTTTAAAATCGATTTTTCATATTTAAAGTAGAATACAATACACCATTAAAATTATATATTTTCATGTATTATATATGTAAAATTTTTAAATTATATATGTAAAATTATATATATTCATGAATCAAAATAGTAATAAGAAAAATCTCTTTAAAACACAATTTTTTCTATTTTTCCACTGTTACTAGAAGATCAGAATAACCGACGAAAAATAACTGTTCTCCGAAATTCAAACTGTCTACCAATTGATATGATGATAAATGACTGCTAAAATACATATTATTATCAAATTTCAAAATCAATAGGTATAAATGTCATTTCTATACTTCATTTATCTTTCCTCTCAAAACATTTATTCTTGCTTTTGTGTTAAGGCTTCCTTTCTAATCTTTGAAACTTAGCACTTGACATTACGGAAGAGAATAAATATCACTCAGGAGCAAACATTTTGGACAAATTCCAAAACCAAGTTTGTCTCTAGAGGACCATAAACTTTTGTTCCACGGAGTTTAATTTATTTGAACCACGTTTCAGAAAAGAGTGTTGTTGTTCAAAGAGGACTGCTTTGTTATACACTTTGAATGCAAATAATAGGAATATTGAAATTATATTTGGTGTGCTTATTTCTGTAAACTGGTTTCATTAAAAAAAAACACATTAACACTCCTTAATGTATTTACTCACAAAACATCTCTTCTTCATATTAATATATAACAGCGATTTTTTTTTTCTGAAATATGAAACAGGTTTATTTTAGGCATTTTCAACTTTGCCTTTTTTGCGTGAAAGTATAAATTAATTTGTAAATTAATGATATTACTCATACATTGTTTAGGATGACATTTGTAAAAATTGTCTCAGTTTATTAACGAAATAGTACATTTGATATAGACTCGGGTAATTTATTGAACCGACTCACAATATTTTAATGTGTTACTTTTTCTTCTTTAATTATTATTACTAATATTTTTTTAAAAAATATTATATTTTTTTTTCATTTAATTAATAACCATTGTAAGATTTTTTTTTTAAATTAAGAAAACACAATACGATTCCAATGACAAAAATCGGTAAAAAATTAAACCTATTTTTTTATCTTAAATTATTCTTTATATAATTTTCTATAACATCACAGATTTTGAAAGCTATAAACTTAAAAAACGCTGAATTATGTTAGCTTTTACGTTCGTTTTTATCCATATACCTATGTGTGAAATCAAAACTTTAAGGTAACCGACTAAGTTCGGAAATGTGATTTTCAAAAGCGCATAAATAGATAATTTTCATGATATTAATATCACTTAGATTAGAATATATACATAAAATTGCTTTAAGGACATTTTGACAAACAAAATTTATTTAAATACAATATGTTGGCAAAAAATTAACTTAGAATAATTTTTTCCAAATGTTCTCCTTTTGTGAAAAATGCTTCTATTAGAATAATATTTTGTCTGTATATAGCTGAGACCTCTGTTTAGAGGCTCCACTAGAATTTTTGAAATATATAATTTAGAAGTGGGCTTATATTCATATATTTTTACGACAACAGATGGGAGCAATTAATTTTAAGAAAAAAACACCAATAATTATTTCAATTGGTGGTAACTCTGAAAATAATGTGAATTTTTCAAAACATTCTAGTTGAACCTCTGTATAGAGGTCTGAGCTATATACAGGCACAATATTATTATAATAGGACCATTTTCACAAAAGGAGAACATTTGGAAAAAAATATTATTCTCAGTTAATTTTTTCAAAAATATTATATTTAAATATTTTATTTTGTCAAAATGTCCTTAAAACAATTTTATGCATGTATTCTAATCTGAATGACACTAAATATCAGGAAAATTTGCCCATTTATGTGCTTTTTTAAAATCACGGTTCCGAACGTAGTCGGACACCTTAAACTTACTTATCTCCAAAAGATAAAATAACTTGTTTGTCTTCATTTAAAATGCTAAGGTTTCCTTCCTATCGTGCCTAATGTTTTGAATGTTTTACCTGTTTCTAATAGTACATGCAACGGAAGTCGGTATGCATTTTTGACTCAAAGCAAAACTTATTTAAAAAAAAATAATAGAACTCAGAATTTATACATTTTTAAATTAAATTTGAATAAGTGTCCATAGAAAGAAAAATTGTACGAATACTAATCATGTTATCGCAAAACACACACAAACTAACTTTTGTTACACATAGTTTGACGTACTTTTAAATCAAAGTTCATGTGTGTACGCACATTTGTGTAGATTGAGTAGCACCTAAAAATCACTTCACTAATTTTAAGTTTTTCCTTAAAAAATAAAATGACTTGCCTTTTATGAAATTTTATGCACAAAATCTGTTTTACAAAGTATTAACACATAGGAGGTAACCAAAAAAATTTAATGCCTTAAATTTTAAAAAAAAATGCGTAAATCGTAAGATGTCCCCTTAAAATTGAGTGTACTGATACCGTATTACTTATATGTTGTACAAAAATAGAAAAATGATCATTACACATATTTCAGTCACATAAGCATTAGAGCAAACGTAATATTTATAGTAGTTATGATATGTTGCAGTTATCGTAAGTCAGCTGTCAATGGAGTAAAAAAAAATGTGAGCTTACGTAAGTTTAAAATTTAAAAAAATGTATAGATTAAAATTGAAATTTGGTTTGAAGAATCAAATATTACTCATTACATAGCTGTGTTAACTTTAATAGGTGAAATTTGTTTTTACGTGTATTTAGTAGTAAAATTGCGGAATACATGGTTATGGAGAATGACACGAATTAAAATTTTATTCTATCTATTTAGTGCATTCTTTAGTTATAATTCGTTCGTTCTACATGCTAAGAATTGACTCAAAGGAAATCAGACACGGATTAATTATTTCCATGATAAAAAGCCAATTTCTGTTAATGTAGGCGATACTGTACCAATTCCTCTTCCTGACAAGGGAAACACTAAAGATGTCATCAGAAATACAATAGCTAATTAAAGAGATCGAAAAAAGATTTACCAATTCAGTGCAAAGGATAATTTCATAAATAATCTAGATACCAGAACAGAGTTTTATTATTACAATCAAATATATTTATTGATATCCATATAGTAAGGAAGGGTTGGCAAATATAGATAGAGGTATACATAGTCACAATAGAGTCACATGAAATGATAATAAAGCCAATATTATTCGCAACGCTATGCACAACCTTGAAGTCAGTTTTATGTAATACGTAACTGGATTATATAAAGTTGATTTCATGATTATATTTCAGATAAAGAGGATTAAGCTTGAAACGAATATGGAAACCAAGCTTACAAATACATCATATATAAAAAAAAAAATAAAACTATCATAAAAGCAGAGTCTAGAGAATTAACAGCATATTAAAGAAATAAAGTAGTATTTCATAGCTATATTCTTGTGTTGTATATCTAAAGAGTGTTTTTTTTCCAGGTATAGAAGTTTAAGTTGGCATAACTTTCCAAGATGGAGACCGAATTAACAGCTGCCAAGTGATTTATTCTCAGTTTTGTTTGGCAATTCATCAAAACGATCATCAAACAAGTCGTAGATTAGTCGAATGGACCCAAAACGAGATTGCCGTTGTTCCCGATTTTCATAAGCGAATTTTGTTTAGCGATGAAGCGCACTTCTGGTTGAATGGCTACGTCATCAAACAAAACTGCCGCATTTGGAGTGAAGCTAATCCACAAGTGTATGTCGAAACACCGTTACATCCAGAAAAATTGACTGTTTGGTGCACTTTATGGACTGGTGGAATCCTTCTTCAAAAACGATGAAGGCCACAAAGTTACAGTCAATGGTGATCGGTATAGAGCCATGATTACTAACTTTTTCATTCCTGAATTGAACAATCATGATGTCCAGGAGCTGTGGTTCCAACAAGACGGCGCAACATGTCACACAGCTCGTGCCACAATCAATTTATTGAAAGACACGTTTGGTGACCGCCTAATTTCATGTTTTGGACCTGTGAATTGGCCTCCAAGATCTTGTGATTTAACACCGCTAGACGATTTTCTGTTGAGCTATGTAAAATCATTGGTCTATGCGGATAAGCCACAAACGCTTGACCATTTGGAGGGCAACATTCGCCGTGTTATTGCCGATATACGGCCACAAATGTTGGAAAAAGTCATCGAAAATTGGACGTCCAGATTGGACTACATCCGAGCCAGCCGTGGCAGTCCTATGTCAGAAATCATATTTAAAATGTAATGCCACAAGATTCGAATAAAAAAAATCATGTCAATCGAATAATACATCGTTGTTTTATTGCAATATTATACCTCTAAAAAAACACCCTTTATGTATAACTCAGTTTATTCAGGATGAAATTTATTCATGCAATTTGTCTAAAATTAAACAAGGAAACGTGTATCTTGATCGAAGTTTTTTAATAAAAAATTGAGAGAGAATCTGTCTTGAATTTGTATTTACAATGAACAATATTTCGCTTCTAATTTTACAAATCCAAAACATAATGGTTATATGTATTTCCTTTTTTGTAAATGTCTTAAAAGTTAACACATTCATATATATTTCAATAATTTCATCAGCTGCATTTAAAAGAGTTAACAATAATTACTGTTTTATTGTATGAATCTTTTTAAGAATTACTACTTTAAATGAATTGATTTTTTTTCTTAATACTTTAATTATTTGTTTTCATTAAAGTAGTTTTAATGTAGTCATGATTATTTTTATCCCCATTACAACTGAAATTTACGTTTTTAAGTAAAAGTGATAGAAAGTAATCCTTCTGAAAAAGCTTGTTTTTACATAAAATGGAGGTAATGAAGCAAAATGATGCAGTTATTTCCGGTCTATTATCTCTCAAAAAAGCAGAAATCGAATTATGTGAATTTTTCACACACGATTTACTTTATACATAACATGTATGAGCTTGGAAACACTTACCGATATAAAATTGGTTTTTGTTGTCAGTTAATATTGATTTTCTTCAACAACTTGTTTTCCTGTTTACACTTAAAGTAGAAACACACTAGGAAAGTGAAAAAAATGTGTAACAAGAATATTTGGAACATTGAATGCAATTTTTTGATGCGCAATTTCAAAATGTGTCAGTTATTTCGATTTCACGTTTTGCAGCTTTTTAAACAAATGATCCATAACAAATATTTTCTTAGAATTTTCCTCTTTCGTATATATTTGAATAGAAAAGAAATCTGAATTATATAAAAGTGTATAATTGTATTAAATTACAATATTTCTACAAGTAAATTGTTAAGTACATTGCTATTACAAAATAACACCATAATGCATCTCATTGTTTTAAATCTGAAACTTATTATAAATTTAGAGATTGTTATTAAAGCCCATGCTTAAGTTATAATGAAATCGTCCATTTACACTCCAATGTATGCCATATATATATACATAGAGAGAGGGAGAGAGAGAGAGCTATAAATATAGATGAAGGTAAAAGTATATCCATAATGCCAATAATTTTAACCAAAATTATAGTCTTAATTTTAAAGAAATATTATATAAATCCATAATGAACAAAAGACGTACTAAAATTAACAGTCATCTTAAGTGAAAGTGCTTTTTCATCATGTACAAAGTTTTAGAATGAGGCATTTGAGTTCTGAATAGCTGTAGTATCTTATGGATTTTCTACTTTTATTCTGTGGTAAAACGTTATTAAAAATGTTTTATACAAAAGAAGAAAAAATTAAAAGTTTACAAATTATTTTAATTAAGATATATTGAGTGGAAATACTATATATATATATATATATATATATATATATATATATATATATATATATATATATATATATATATATTGACATCTTAATGATATCACTCTTCTTCTGATAAAAAAATAATTTTATTCAGTATAATAATAAATACATCACTTATATTTTTCCTATTCTTAAATAATAGAAAAAATAACAATTGTAATCTTAATAACTAAAACAAATTACACGAAAAGAAAAATAATTTCCCCATTTTTTTCAAATTCAAAGCAATATTATAACAAAAATATGAACTACGTTTTGTCCCGTTTTTGCATTATTTGTTAGGGAAATAATATTAACGAAGATTAATAATATAAAACATTCATTGGGTATTTATAATACCATGAATTAATACTCAAGCAAATGAAATTTTGGTGAATTTAACTATTTTCTCTGAAAATAAAAGGTTAATTATTTCATGGAATTTCTCTGACGCGTTATCATCTGAGAACTCCTATTTGAATCCGCAATAAAAAAAGTATTTTTTCTTCGACACTCTAGAAGTCGTTTAATACTTACAGAAGAAAAACTTTTAAACAAAATAATCATTGCTATTCATTTTCATTTTGCTTACACATAGTATTTATTTTAGAATGAAATTAACTGAATAGTTATTTGTTGTATAAACGGGCTAAGTTAATCTTTTAACTTTATATATATATATATTATTATATATATTTATGATATATATATATATATATATATATATATATATAAGCTATCATAAAGCTACTATTACAGCTGTCCTTAAAGTGTTGTACCTGATCATAGGAACTGCTACAATATGTGTCGTTAAAAGCTTTATTTCTATAGCTTATCAACATTTATCAATCAATGCAGTTGTTTCAAAATCAGTGCTAACTATGAAATATATGGAAACAGACTACTAATGATTGGAAAAGAATTATGTTAACGTCTAAAGGACGAAAAATTACTGGAAAGTTTTCCATGTAAGAAAAAAAAATCCAAAAGTAACTGAAGGAGGCCGTTTACAAAATATCAATTTGATATTAAGAAATATTCAACCTGAGCACAAACACAAGGTAAGAGTCAAGTTAGGTATGTCACGGGGCCCATTAACCCTCTAACTGGATACCTTCCTTCCTCCTGAAAAGTTATTCCGAAAGCGTTTTACTCTTATATTGCTATTCCCTTCAAAAATGCCACAGACTTCAATTCTTTATTTTAAAACTTGGGAGGTCGAAAGGGGACAAATGACTTGGTTCGGCGTATTTGATCATTGAGAACCAGGATAGCAATCGTTTACAGCTAGCTGTTAAGTTGTCTTGGGCAATCTTGTATGAAAACCGTAGTTCTACTCTGTCGTTTTCCCATAGATTCAGTCACAGTAAAATTAAAAACAGAATGCAGGGTAAAAAAAAAAACATGAAAAAAAAAAATGGCGTGTTAAAAGTTGAAAAATAGTTATATTTTCTTCAAAAACAAAATTTATTTTCTGTCATTTTAAAAATTAAAAAAAAAAAAAATTGGTATTTGCGATTTGAACCAGAAAAAATCATCCTGTATTCATTTTTGAATATTTTTTAAGCATAGCGCTCATTTACATGTTTTAAAAAAAAAGTCATGAGGTAAAAAGAGTAAAGGCCCTATCTTTTTTTTTTAAACAATAAGACATAAATGGTGCATATTTATGAAATAAAAACAGATCTTTTTTTTGATCATATTTTTAATTTAGAATAACAGAAAAAATGATTTAATACTTTTAATTTATTTGAAAAATTTAAATCATATAAATAATATTTTTATGTTAACTGAATATTTTCGGAAAAAAAAAATTTTCATTCCTAGTGCTCTCCTTTTTCGAACTACTTGTATTAAATAAAAATATCTTTTTTACATCGGCATTTGTGATGGACATAACACACATTCAGTCAATAATTTTTTTAATTTTAATGGGGCCAGGATACTTCTTCAAATGCGCATGACAGTACTTCTAACCATTTTGGACCCAAGTTAAATTTCTTCCCCTTTCTGTTTTTTTATTACAAGGAAAAAATGTCACACATCGAGCAAGCTTGGTACTCATTTATCGACCCAATGTAGCTGGGATGAAAGGCAGAGTCGACCTTGCGCAGCCCTGTTAATAGAACCCCAGACCTATGGTGTGGAAGCACTATACACTACCACTCGTTCCAATTCGGTGAAAAATAAAATTTAATGTTAGAATCTTATATAAATCCCTATTGAATGAGGGAGTCCAAACTTTTTTTTTTCCCCATTTAAACTCTTTAGACGGAAATGGTTAATTATGAACACTTCACAAGTTGCATAAATTAAAATTAACCGTTATAGTTTACATAAATTTTTAAGGGTGCAAAGGTGTATTTCGGCTGCACGAATTAATTTTAAAAGTAATACGGTTACGAAAAAGTAGTACAAATCTATCTAAAGTAGGGTTGGTTACCTTAGATATTGTCAAACACAACAATGTATTGGAAGCCAATTCCACAATTCGTAGTTATAAAAATGTATGGAACAATACAAGATTTATTTTTGCATTTGTAATTTACATATATATATATATATATATATATATATAATTTTTTTCCTGGGAACTTTAAAAGCCAGAGCGGCATCCATCAAAACCGTGGTTCTCTCTCTGTTTTTCAGATCGCCCCTGACTAAGCCGGCTCTGCCATAGTAAGTCAAAAATGCTGGATTTTGTTTGCCAAGATCATTTTATAGCGGACTGCATTTTCTTGTATTTTAGATGGTCGTTTTTATATTTTCTACATCAATATCTTAAGTCTGAATTTAAAATTACATAAAATTCTTGACATTCGCATCAATGACCATTATAATTTTTATTAGTATATGAATGTGTCCTCGATTACATGACCGTTATTAAGATATTATTTTAACCATTTAATTAATATTAAGTATAACATAACGCCCAAATTTTCTGAACTAAGGAGTTGTAAACCTCTCTGTTTCTCTATACTGACAATGTTAAATTGGCTGTTTTCGATGTACCTATTCTCAAAATCTGTTTTATGTACCTTGAAATTTTTCATACTATTAAAAAGTACACCTCTCTCATTATACTAAATTGAGTTTTTATCTAATTTTGAATTTTTTAATAAATTATCAAATATTTTTCAAACATTGCGAAATTTAACCCATTGTTTTTAAAAAAATTTGCAAAAATTAAATTTTTAAGTTTTTTTTACAAAAAGCTCATTTTAGTATTAATTAGACATCATTATAAATAATTCATAAAAAATTTTTACCTATGAACAGTATCAGAAAAGGTACATCGCACATTTAAACTTACATTTTGAGATAAATTGATTTTAATGTATACAGTGAGACTTCAAATCGACTAGGAAATAAAAAAAATAAAAGGCTCAATTTAAAATAAAAGATACATGTTTTGGTTTATATCAGTCGTTACACACTTTTCAGCAAAAACAAAGTAATTTGTTTACATTTTTCGCCATTAAAATGGGCGTGGCCCAAATTCAATGATTATTTAAAAATACATTTAAATTAGATAAGGTATTTTTAGAAAGGTATAAATCTATACAGTTTGAAAATGTAAAAATCTCAAATTGTCAAAAAAATAAGATTTTCTCAACACCCCTTAAAATAAATATTTCGAAAACTACTTCAGATATACTCAAAATTTTCATTCCTACTCTTTAGCTTCTCAGTTTTGCTTCTATGTAAGAATTTATTGTAATTGTATATTCCTCGGTTATTTTAGTATATTTTGCTTTTAACATGCATTTTCAACTGAATTGTATGAAATCTTCAAAATATATTAAAAATACCAAAGAAGCTATATAATAAAATTTGAAATTTATATTATACTCAAACAGTTGCTAAAACTTATGGTAAATAATTTTTAAGTTTGCGATACTTTTTTTTCGAAATTTCAAATGGAATTTCTAACATAAAATTTCTAGCTTTATACGGTCGAGATTTCAAAAAAAAATATTCAGATTTTAATTACTTATTCAGTTAGCCTTGAAAAAAAGATAAATGTAGAGGGTATTTTGCATAAATAGATATTTTTGAAGAATAATTCGAATGTTTTTGAATAGCTCGAATAAAAATTTGAATTTTATGTTTATTTATATGCATAAATGTCTACTGTAAATGTTTCCGTATATTTTTGATTACCATTTATTCAAACATTCAAGTTATAAAAAAATGTGGGAAAATCTTCATTCATGTTGTCTTTGATGTAAACTAAAGTTCAAGCACTTAAAATTCAAATATAATTCGGTGTATTTTAGCAATATATAACCAGGCACTGTACGTAATCTTCCCTGAAAACTTGGGCTTTGAAATCTAAAAAAAAAAAAAATTAATAAATCTTAATAAGTTTTTTTTTTTTTTTATTATTTTTATCAAAGTGTAAGAAAATATTTCAAATTATTTGATGAGAAGTTTAAATTTATTCATTTTTAATGTTGGGAAAGTTGAAAAGGTTTCAAATTTTAAAGTGTTTGGTGTTTTATTTTTTTGGGGAGGGGCATCTTATAATGAAATAATCATGTTTCAAAAACTGAAAGCATTGATTAAGATAAGAAAAAGGAGGCGAAAGAATATACTTTAAAAAAGATAATTTGTTTAACTATATAAAATAGCAGATTGCCCTGACACGCCCCAACTTGTTACAGTTTGAAATTAATATGAAACCAAAAGGGAATTGTAACATATTTTACTTATGCGTTGGGACTTTTGAAAACTTTTAAAATACAAGCTAGCAAACAAACACTTCTTAGGTTCTAAAAAATTTCTCCCCGATTTTTTACGATTCCTACAGGGTCAAAACACGGGGTTCCCTGCGAGCCATAAAACTCCTGCTGTGTTGCTTCCTCCGTCCCTCATTATCTTTCAAGATGTTAAACCTTAAAAGGGGGAAAGGATTTCAGAAAAGAGCGGCTAATCCGCTTTTGAAAACGTTACTTGAAGGCAGAAAAATCCGTGCAGTCCATTTTCGAAGCATCTTTACACTGACGGAATTTTCCGTGCTATCCGGTTAGAGGGTTAAAGTGGAGTCGATGGTGTTGTTATCGATGACGGTGACTGTCTGTCAGTTGACATGTTTCAGTTCCACGAAGAAGGGAGGGAGAGTTCTAGTACACGTAAGACTTCGAGAATTTTCAGAGCCAAAATTCTTGTAGGGTATGTATAGTAATTGCGTGGTTCACGAGATCTTAAATGTGAGACTTATTATTCATCAGCATGCAAAAAACAGAGACTACTTTCCCATCCACATGATGTTCAGAAACAATTGTGTGTTACGTTACGTCTGTGGCATGGCTCATTTTGCAAAGTTTATCCTACGTCTGTATTTTTGAGTAGGACTCTTAACAAATGACAATGTTTGAATTTTGTATGGATACACATTCAATTAACATAGTGATATCATCCCAATAAAATCTGTCGAATCGATGGTTCAGGTAACCCCTTCATCTCCAGCTTCACGAAAGCATGCTGCTGGCGTCGACTGAAAGATATCTTAAACCCGGCATTTAATTTTATTTTTAGTTGCATATTATCTAATGTGTGAGCACCCTTTTTCTGGTACTGTTTTAGAACTATGAAAGATATAAACCCGGCATTTATTTTATTTTTAGTTGCATATTATATATGTATACCCTATATTTCTATACTGTTTTAGAATATATATATATATATATATATATATATATATATATATATATATATATATATATATATATATATTTGTGTACCTAACTATCTCTCTCTCTCTCTCTCTCTCTCTCTCTATATATATATATATATATATAGGGCGACAATAAATATAACACAATCCCTTTTATTCTTTGAAGGCTATTTAACTTTCTTATAATAATTATTTGTTTTATTACGAATTTTGAACTTACCACGGACTATAAAATTCTAGATCAGTGAGGGTATATTAACGTCACAAAATGTTAAGCAACGAGATAGCTATTTGAAATTGACCTCGTAATTTTGCACACCACTCTAGGGACGTTAAATCCATCGTTACTGGTCTCTTTTTTCCATACTTCGACTCCACAGCAATGCCAGTAATCTCAGTTATGCCGGATTTAATGTACATCTTCATCTATATAAGGCGGGGTTTCACTGGAATCATGAGTCGATACTAACAAGGGAAGGGCGTGACTAAGGAAATTCCTTTGAGGACTAAACTTTGTGCAATAGTAGTACTCATTTTCCTCCGAATTGCCAGTCAATCTGGAGAAAATAGCCTTAGAAATTCGTGCATAGCTTTAAAACAATTAAGTTTTATTTTCTACCAGGGACGCAACGGCGTGTTTCTGGAAGTAACTGTTTACTATGCGGTCGGCCTCAGTTTGAGTCACGAGATCGCTCTTTTGTTTTTAATTTTTAAAAATTAACTTTTTTAAATTCATTTTTTTTACAGTTAAATAAATTTATTTCAAAAATGAATTAAATATTTTTTATCATAATAAAATAATTAAATTAATAATAAGTGTAATATATATATATATATATATATAATATATATATATATATATATATATATATATATATATATATATATATTATTTTATTTTAGATTAATAATAAAATAATTTTTTATAAATAATTATTATTATATATTTTGTGTTACTAAAATATTTTATATAAAATTTTATTTATGATATATTGTATTTCATATTATAAGAATATCTGTAACAAATTTTTATGTAAAATATCATTTAATATATATTATTTTAGCCCGCTGGGATAAATGGATATCTCAATAGATGAGATTACCTCACCTCAGGGCTAAATATAGTTTATTTACTGTACATTTACATAGTTGTTGAATATATATATATATATATATATATATATATATAAATATATATTTATATACATATATGTAAGGATAATTAAATTGGATTAAAAATTAAATTCCCTCTCTAGCACTTAACTCATCTGCCTCAGTCCCCATCCTCAAGTATCAAACTAATCACCCATTTATTTCTTCCGAACATATGGCCTAGCCAGTAAACATGTCTAATTCCGGATCGTTAGATTTAATAGTCAACATATGTCAGCATTAAATTGCAAGCAACTTCTTCAAAGCAGTGATACTTACCATATGTTTTTCAAGTGTTATCCACTTGAAACCACCACCATGGCGTGCGTTTTCCTCCTCTCTCGGTATCAGAACAGATGTAGAATTGGTTGAATAAAGACCGTCCTTTTTTCTCACTTTTAATCCGATTCTGTCTCCAAAATCATGACAGAATTAAAGCCGGCAGGATTTTTTATCTGCGAATGGATTTCAAATTTTAACGTAAAAAACTAATATTTTTTGTAAAATAATTTAATATAAAAACTAACTCCAATGAACGTAATAACTGATATGGAGAATTTTATGGAACGTCGACTACGCCGTATGCCTGTATATGAAGACATCGGATTGCCGGAATAAAAAATGGTAGGAAAAAAAACGCACTATTATTCCCTGGAAGAACATCGCTCTTAAACCCCGAGAAGAATGCAGTGTTTACCGCAGAACGTTATTTCTACCGTTGCTGAAGAGACCAGCAAGTTTGCCATGAAAGAACCAACTTTCGAATGACGAAAGAAGAAACGAAACAAAAAGAGAAGCGTGAATTCCCCAACTCAGTGATGAAAGGCGTCAATCCCTTCCGCCAGAATAATAATAATAATAAAATATGTTCTTCTTCGAAAGGCATTGCGATTTAATTCCAGTGATACAATGGTGGAAGGACCAACAGTGCCAGAAAAAAAAATCTTTTCGCCGGAAAGTCTGCACGGTAATACTGTGAAATAGTGAAGCAACAACATTGAAAAAAATAAATAAAATTTTACTAGTGAAATAAAGTGACAACAGCATCTGGATTACGGTTCACCAAGGGTTTCTGACGCTGCAAAGAGGAGGTCAGTTAAATTGTATATTTCCAATTTTAGTAACATTGAAGTAACTGAGTTTTGCTGAACAGAACTTTGCGAAAAAGAATAAAATATGATATGATATGGTATTTAATTTTTATAATATAGTTGTGTTATAAATGAGATATTTTCTTTATATTTTAATTGAGAAAACAAAGTATATAGGTTTAGTCATACAAAATTTTGAGAAATTTTAATATACTTCTCATAATTTTATCTTAAGATGTCGAATGAGTTAAGAGTTATGATAGAAATTGGTGTTTTAAAGTTGAAAGATATAAATTAAGTTATTAGAGAAATGACTTTAAGGTACTAATACTAATGATGTTGATTTTGAGAAGAAACAAAAGTAAAGTCACGTTGCATTCTTTTTTCTCCACTGAATTTAATTATTTTGTTAATTGTTTTAGTCAGCAGTAATCTTATTGCATGTCATTTAATTTTTTTATTTTGAAATTGTGTGTTTTGATATACCGGCCATATATCAGGATTCACTTTTTCTCGAAATTTTCCTTATCTAAAATTAAAATTAATTTAATAACTTGAAGCTTATTTTGGATATTATACAGTAGATAAGCGAGAATACAATCATTATAATTTTGTATATGTCTCGAAACATTAAGAGGACAAACTTGTTTAGTTTGATATGTACACCTCTCATTGTTTCTTAGCAGCATCCCTGAGTATCTGTGAGCTGATGACGCAGATTTCTCTGAGAGATGTGTTCAAAATTAAGTAAGGTGACACAGTTTTATTAGTGAATGTGTGATGCAAGAGAAACTCAAGAACTTTTGTCTATGAAACGTATTTTTAGAAGGTTACGGAAAGGTTCAAAATATTGCATGCGATATTAAGTTACAATGAATATTGTGAAAAATTTTCAGAAATACTAAAAGTTATTATTGAAGTGAGTCCACTTTTCCGACTCAAAATAATAAAAAAGAGCTCTTATAATCTTATATTCTTATATTCTAATATTCTTATAATTTTTATATTTTATTACATTCTTAGAATTTTTATATTTTATAACGCATATGAAATGAAACATTGTTTATTGTGTTGAATAGTGCATATATAAGTTGTGTGTTGTACACTGTTTTCATATTATTAATAATTTCATTTTATTGGTGTCTATGTTTTTTTATCTTTTTAAAAATGTATTTCATATATGCAAAATGTATTGTATCAATGGCGCCAGAGTAGATTTTCATACAAAATTTATATTTTAACATTTGTATGATTTCATGTATTTTTATATTTACTATCTTATTGTTTGATATATTATTTTCCAACATAATTTTTTTGAAAATATCTACCAGCTATAATACGAATCTATTATTATGAAGGAATAGGAGGAAATGCGAGCTCTTATTCTAGATGTCGAATAGATTTGAACAAGCTAATCTTCAATTATATCTATGGAAATTCATATTTATCAATTGATATGTTGGAAGTGTCCTTACTGTGTTTGTTGTTATAGTTTCGTTTATTATATTGCATTTTGATTTTAGTATTCCTATTGCTTAAATATTTCTACTTTGTGTAATATGTCTTTCTAAATAACTATGTATTGTTTTTAGTTTGTTGAAAATTGATTAAGTTTGTAAAAGAGAGAAAAACCACGCCATTACTCCCTTTAAAATTGGGGGCAAATGTAAGGATAAATAAATTAGATTATAAATTAAATTTCCTCTAGCACTTTAACTCATCTGTTAATTTTGCCTTAATGTTATCTTATTTCTTGAGGTAACATTTCCTGTTAAATGTTTTGAATTGCACATTGATAGTTATTCTTTTGCTTGGTAGCTTACTGCTTTCATATTGAATTTAGGTAGCATTACATGCCTAATTATTTTAGTTTTGTTTAGAATCTTCATTGCATTGAATTTTTGTATAATTACAACTTATGATTCCTACTTTTATTTATGTTATTTCATTATTTGAATGAATATTTATTCTTGGTATTTTGAATATACTTTTAATTTATTAACCCATTTAAATAGTTTTATGAAGTGCATATTAATTTATAAGATTTAAAGGCTTGTGATATTTCAAAGTGTACTCCCGTATCTGTAAGATCTTTAGTGGACACATTTGGGAACTGACCTTATTTATTTATTTATTTGAAACTCTTAAATCTTTTCAATCATGTCATTTGTGATAAAAGGGAAAAAAGTTGATCTAATTAAGCTTGATATTTAGTTAGGTGAATTTGAGTTCGATGGGGAAGAGCTAAAAATAATTGAATTAAGGGCTAAAATTTTAACAAATGATGCTAATAAGGAAGAACCCTGAATTTGTGAAATGTATCTTTGAGGACATCATATCAAATGGGATAGACGAGGAAAACGAACAAAAAGAGAAAACGCTGCGTGTATTTTAGCTGCAGAAAATACAACTGAAAAATGAGACTCAAAGAGTTGTAGGTTCACAAACAGTACCCCAAACAAAAATTGAATTAAAAACATTTTTACCAATATTCAATCCTGAGGTTGATAACATGGACTTGTTCCTCACTTTTTTTGAACGGAAAATGAAGCTTTTGGGTCTTGGCAAAGATGTGTTGTGTGTGTGTGATACCCTATCTCATTGGTGCCCTACCTAATGATGTAATCTCCATCATTACCAGTGAGCCCGAGGAGAAATGCAGGGATTACTCCCACATTCGGGGAATGCTTCTGCAACGATTCAAGTTAACAGCAGAAAAACTCCGGGAGCTGTTTTCACGGAAAGATTATTATTTTGAAATCCGAGCATATTTTGAAGTTCAGCTCAATGAGCTGAAAATTGATTCCTTTGACGGCTTGAAGAATTTGGTGATTGCTGATAAAATGAAAAATATATGTTTTCCAGAGTGTAAGGAGCATTGCCTGGATATCTGGGAAAAATTATCTCACCAGAAATGTTGTCAGAAAAATTGGAAGCGTGTCACAACATCCGGCGTTCCCTACCCATTGAACCTAGGAGACATGTGGAGGCAAGTGAAACCATAAATGATAAAAGACAGGTATCATGCAGGAAACCTGACTGCCTTCCCAAAAGAGAATATTCCCATCCAGTACCAAATAAGAGATCCAATCTCAGATGATATAGCTGTGGGAAACAAGGGGTTATATAATGTCTAGATGTCCCACCTGCAGCCCCAACTCCTCACAAATAACAGACGTAGCAACCAATCACATCAACGCTTACACTGTTCAGACCAGAAGTCCTCGATTGAGCCTAATCGTCATAACTTTCATGTTGAATAAAGGAACGTGTTTGTGCAGACCCAGAATCTTCACATTCGATTGCTGTGGAAAGTATGTACCAAGTATTTAAGAATAAGAGACTCCTCCTCAAGGAAACCGCATTAGCTATGAGCTTGGCAAATGGTCAAAATACCACAGATGAGGCACTCAAAACCCTAGTGAAGGTAGAAATTGATAGGAGATCAGTCTTTAACCAAATTCATAATTCTCCCAAACGCAAAATTGAAATCAAACTCTTCTAGGAACAGATTTCCATAATTCTGCTGGTTTGGTTCTAAATGTGAAGAATACTTGTTGGCACTTTTGGGACAATCCTACCAACAAGTACCCATTTGGTAAATAATTGGACACACCGTCCATAGCTGAGAATTAGTCCAGCAACATTTGCCAATTAAGAGAGGAGTGAGGTGAAAGTTTGACCTCTGCCCAGTAGGAGAAACTTAACCTCCTGTAGGAATCCTTCCAAAATATCTTCGAACCAGGGGAGGAGGCAACAACTATGTTAGACCACCACATCGACACGGGGAGTAGTACTCCTATCTCTGTACAAATAATTCCTCTTCGTAAACGTGGCGGTCCACCAACGGTCCGACCGACTTTTGGTTCCTCGTCGGGGCGCCATGGAAACCAGAGAGGGAGAATGTAACAAATGGTGACATTTATTATATATTAATTGTAATGATCGCTAGATGTTGCCACGAGGCAGAGTACTAATTTAGTTTCCCCTGGTGGGAAACCGAGAGTTGATTGAGTAAGACGGTGGATCTGCTGGTGTACGCATCGGGTGGGAAATCCATCCCCGGTGTTTCTGTATATATATATATATATATATATATATATATATATATATATATATATATATATATATATATATATATATATATATATATATATATATATATATATATATATATATATATATATATATATATATTTTATATATATATATATATATATATATATATATATATATATTTATATATATATATATATATATATATATATGTATATATATATACATATATATATAAATATATGTATATATATATATAATATATATAATATATATATATATATATATTCATATAAAATATAATATATATATATAATATATATATATATATATATATATATATATATATATATATAAATTTTCAATGTTGTTTAGATCATGGAATACTCTTTTTAATTTCTTAAGAACTTGTATTCATCACAAATACATTAACCGTCTTGCTACTTCTAATTCCAAAACCACCACACAACAATAGGATTTCAAAGTCAGCATGTCAGTGGTGTTGCTGTGAAGATTATATCATAACACTCATATCACAGTTTACATTTTTCCACACACATCTTGAACATCTTACACATTGTTGTCAACCAAACAAATTAGAAGCCTAGCAAATTTACATTTTTGGCTAATCAA
>BMAU01012738.1:0-46490 GCA_019973935.1 Trichonephila clavipes
AATACGTTGGTCTATCTTCTATTTTATTTTAACATTAAACAAAAAATTAATTAAAAAGGTAGATAAGTTTTTACAGATAAGTTTGACGATGATATTCAGAAGGTAACGCCTGCTCGCGCACCTCTCGCGTTCTTTTCTTCTCTCTCTCTAATGTCCAAGAGTTTTTTCTCAAGAGTCTCTGTTTTTACAGTTTCAGTTCTGCTTTTACTTTGATGCGCCTGCGCGCGAAGACTGTGTTTTGCTTTTGGCTGCATGCCACAACGGCCAGCCTGACTGTACGCTGTCCGCAGCGGTATTTCCATGGAGACCAGAGGAGAATCTGAAACATACAAAAAAAAAAAAAAAAAACGGAACAGACAAGGACTATACGACAAATATAT
This sequence comes from Trichonephila clavipes, assembly GCA_019973935.1. Lineage (NCBI taxonomy): Eukaryota > Metazoa > Arthropoda > Arachnida > Araneae > Nephilidae > Trichonephila > Trichonephila clavipes. The sequence goes on from BMAU01012738.1 coordinate 381, forward strand.
AGAGATTAAACATATCATAATTTTTCTGAACTAGACAGTTTCTCCATCATGTGAAGGCACCTCTTCGACATCCGGAAGGTTCCACAGGAAAACACTGTGTTTCACAGGCATGAGAACGTCTTTTTTAACAAGTTGATCTTTGGTTGAACGCATCGATATTTTCCTCTGTAGAGTTCTGGACGTCTGTTCAAAACGATTTCTCTTTTTCCTTCGCTTCCACTGCCAGGGCTGGAAGATCCTTCGGAGCAACACAAACCGTCGATGTTCACTCTTCATAGGTAAAGGGTTAGGTGAGCGGGAGATAAATTCCACGGAACTCGTTTTCATGGCACCATTGGCTTTCTTACACAATACTATATCAGAACATTTTTCTCTTACAATACTCAATTTTAACTTAGTACTCTTAATTTTATTACATTTATAATCCTTAATTAGAGAACTCGAATCATTTCTAGTATTAAAGTTTTTAACATGTGATAAATCATAACTAGAGTTTTCTATCACATTTGAAACAGAAACATTTGGAAAAGAAACACCACAATCTGCACTCAAAGAGGATTCACTTTCACTTAATAAAACATCGCTCTTTGCGTGGCCTAGTTTTTTATTTCAGAATATACACTGGGATGTATAATAAATTCTTCGGTCAAGGTCGGTGATATCGCCGTTCGCACACTTAAGCTAGTAGAGTGTTGATTAAGAGAAATATTTATGGGTTTAACTTCTACTATACGCTGTTCGCCAAAACATGAACTTAATGTTATGATTTCTTCGGAAGGTGTTTGCACTCTAATTAGTGAGGAATTTAAAACTGGGATCTGGCAACCTGAATCAATCAATGCTGTTACGGGCTGATTTTCCACAAAAATGTTTACGTATTGATTTGCGCATTCATCGCTATTTTGTTTTTCGCTCTCGATTTTCAAAGTATTCACGTTTATTTTATTATGGATGTGATCATTAGATTCTTTAGGTTTAAAACGCTTCTCACAGTCTCTTGCGCAATGAGATGAATCACCGCATATATAGCAATTTTTATTTTCTCTTTCAAGATATTGGGGATAGTTCTCTTTAACCTTTGGTTTAAAGTTTCGTGGTCTATTTTTAAAGGGGTCTTGGGTATATCCATAAGTAATAGGAATTTCTTTATGTGATCCGCTTCTAGATGAAATATAAATATCACACTCTTTAGCTAAATCAATAGGCCTAAACCAATCTTCTGCTTCTCGAATGCCAATATGAGTTGCAGTTTCCTTATTTAAAGTTTCATATAATTTATCAGAAATTATAAGATCACATAGAGATTCAAAGGAATTAACTTTTCTTAACGAACAATAATATTGGAAGTTTGCCGTCAATCTTGCAGCAAATTGGATGTATGTCTCGCCTGATGATTTTACAGCATTTTTAAATGAGTTTAAACACTCGCGAGGGGTTAATTGGAATTCTCTGAGTACTATAGATTTTAGTTTTTCATAGTCATTTAATTCCTCTTCTTTAATATACAGTAAGACGTTATGAGCTCTTTCGCCCAGAAGATTTATTAAAATTTCAGATTTATATTCGTCATTTATTTTCTTGGTTAAAAATGCGCGTTCTAATGATTGGAAGAACAGATTAAAATTTTCAGATCTGGTGGGAACAGGAAGAGATAAAGTTTTTATACTTTTTATCATATTTTCTATGTTAGTTTCGAACTGTTTTTCTTCGACTTTAGCTGCAGGATTTAAACTTAATGCTTTATTTTTAGCTAATTGAAGTTCGATTTCTTTTTCTAATTTTGCTAACTGAAGTTTCGCGAGCTCAATTTTTTGTTCTGAAGTTACCTCTCTTTCGTTTTGCGATACTCTCTCATCTATACAGTTTTGAATTAAAGTTTTAACGAAATCTGGATCACTTTCAAATGTACTACTGTTCTCAATTTTAGTCTTTAGTTTAACTATAGTGTCAGTACTTTGCACAGTACCGTCTAGCTCCTCAACAACTCTTATGAGATCCTCTTTAAGAGCGTTTTTATACATTTTAGAAAAATTTAGAAAGATCCTACCTTTTTTTTTTTTTTTTTTCTGGCTCCCTTGTTGCTCGCACGTACGATGTATCCAATAAAAACGTTGATTCCACTGATTTCACCTCTTCGCAGGTTATATCGTTAGATGAAAAATAGTTCTTGAAATTGTTCAAATTGGCACCTCTTCGCAGGTGTTTGTGAGTGGTTCCAACCTCTACACAGGCGGAATATTCACACTGAGTTAGTTCCAACCTCTACACAGGCGGGATTTTGAGGGTTCGTTGAAAAATACACCTCTACACAGGTTATTTTGTTATTTGTTCCGACCTCTACACAGGCGGAATATTTGTCGATGGTTCGTTGAAAAATACACCTCTACACAGGTTATTTTGTTATTTGTTCCGACCTCTACACAGGCGGAATATTTGTCGATGGTTCGTTGAAAAATACACCTCTACACAGGTTATTTTGTTATTTGTTCCGACCTCTACACAGGCGGAATGAAGTTGAAAAATTCAACCTCTACACAGGTTGAACGAAGTTTCCGAAAAATGGCGGCGCGTCTCCTTCACGGACGCTGTTGTTCATTGTCCAGACTTTGGTTCAAAATCGAAATTTTATCTATCGCGGCCGAGCCCCCATAATTTGTGGGAGACAACAAGGGGTCCAATACGTTGGTCTATCTTCTATTTTATTTTAACATTAAACAAAAATTAATTAAAAAGGTAGATAAGTTTTTACAGATAAGTTTGACGATGATATTCAGAAGGTAACGCCTGCTCGCGCACCTCTCGCGTTCTTTTCTTCTCTCTCTCTAATGTCCAAGAGTTTTTTCTCAAGAGTCTCTGTTTTTACAGTTTCAGTTCTGCTTTTACTTTGATGCGCCTGCGCGCGAAGACTGTGTTTTGCTTTTGGCTGCATGCCATATATATATATATATTCTAAGAATGAAAATGTTGGAAAAAGAAATTTTTCTAAATGAGAGAGAGAGAGATTTCGTTAAATAATTTCTGCTACGTTTTATACTTTCTTGATTATCTCTAATTGTAACTATAAGAAAGTCAATAATTAGTGTGTGAAAATTCTTTTAAAATAATATGCAAAATCTAAATAAGTTTTTGGAAATTATAATTTAATGGCTAATTTTTATTTTTGCTCGAAAACGTATCATTTTATGTCATATTTTCGTATTAATTTTCGAGCAGTAGCTTTACAGGAGGAAACGTACTTTAGGAAAGGAGAAAATTGATGTGCTTCGAGAGTGACACAACATCGATCAGTAAATACTTCTTAAGATGAATCCAAATTCCATTAATGATTATATCTTCATTATACATGCCTGTTATAAAAACAAACTATTCTCTATAACAAACCCCTGATGAAGGGATTCAAGTGGTACTCTATTTCAGGACTTTAGATTTAAACCCTGAATGAAGATTTGTATGTGTGAGCATGTTAGAAGAGGAAACCTCTAAAATAATTGCAAAAATTGAGAATTATGTGAATAAATGTGTTGATGATAACTTGAACGAATAATATGGATGTGATGTGGAAGTTAGAACAGTGAGGTGTTTCTTATACAATAGCCCCGAATCACTTTATTTATAGTATTTTACTAAAGATAGAAAATAAAAATTTATGTATAAGTTTATTTATATAGTTAAGTTTATAATAGCTAAAATTTTTGCAGTATATTTAATTCTAAAATTTAAAAGGAAACAGAGTATTAGACGAATTTTTTTAGAAATGTGAATAAATGAGTCTTTCACACATACACAAAAAAACAAATAACTAATTACAAAAATGAAATTAAGGTAATAATTTAAAATATCACTTGCCTGTACTAATTCATTCTGATATAAGAACGAATTCATTTACCTTTAAAATGTACATTAATATTACCAATAAATATATATTATAAAAAAAACATAAATTTTCTTTATTTATAAGTGACTTCTTTTTTCTTACATAAGGATAAAACTCGAAACATGTAATTCATTTTCAAAGTATTATTAATCACAGTAAATGGATTATTAAAAATTATATAACAATTTTTTTATTTGTAATTGAGTTCCTCATTTACTAAGCTCAAATATATATTTCTTCTACAAAATTGAATCCATTAAAAATATTTTGATTTACGTGAATGAAAAAAAGAACCGATTGTTATTTTTACAGTGAAAATTTCATACGCAAGGGAATTTAGCTATTATACTCAAGACACGGAAGAAAAAACTGCCTGAAAAACAATCTCCCAAATTGGGACAAAACTTTTATGTTTCAATAAACCACTACGGTATAGAAAAATGCTATAACGCCAAACCAGGCAACCCAGAATAATGACGTCATTGCACATCTACCGATGACAAGCAACCTCTTTTCCTTTGACCGTGCGGAAGAGGAATGCCCGAGGGTGTGAGGAACTCAAAAAGTGCTTTTTATTTAACGCTACGCGAAGATTGGAGGTTTGTCTTTGGAATGTGCTAAAAATATTGGATAGTTTTGACTTTTCAAGTGGTTTCGAGCGGGTGAGATCGTTTTGAATTTTTATTTTGTATTGAAATTTAGTTCATTTAACTTTTATTCTATCTTCGGATAAGAGATTTTAATTTTTAAGTATTTACACAAGATAGTGTATTTATACAAATTGAAGTGTTGGAGTAGGGAAGACAAAATGGGTGACTACCCTCACCCATATAATAATATGGAGGTAGAAAATACAAACTTTTCATTCAATAAATATCGGTGTAATTTAACAGATATAGAATTATATTGACCAAGTTTGCGGAAAGACAAAATTTAAATACGAGTCCAAATATTACAATTTTCTTAAAATCAGAAAATAATTTTCAGAATGGTAATCCACTTAAACTAAAGGAAAGTATAATGAAAGCGTTCACAATTAAACAAAGGATTCTGAGTATAAGCAAAACAAGAAACGGCGAGATCATAATTAAAACAAATAATTGCGAGACCACCAAAGAAGCTTTAAAAATTAAAGAAATTAATGGTGTAAAAATAAGTACAAGATTGTCCTTTATTGGCCTAAGCAGTAGTTATATATTACAAGGAATGGACACAGAATATACAATAGACGACATAAAATCGGAATTAGAAAATTACAATTAGGCAATTTTTGATATCCAACGTTTTACCAAAAAAACAGAATCTGGATTTAAACCTATCAAAACAGTTAAAGTTACCCAAATTGGATGCAGTATTCCCGAAAGAGTTCCAATAGGATTTGAAATGATTAAAACTAACCTCTACTATGAAAAACTTAGGCAATGCACAAACTGTTGGAAATTTGGACACATTCAAAAATTTTGTAGAAGCTCAATAAAATGCCGTATTTGCTCACTAAGCCACTCTGAAAACATCTGCAAAGAAATAAAAATAAAAAAATGTAGCTCTTGTGGAGAGAGGCATGAAGCTAACGATAAAAATTGCAAAAGATATCAAGAGGAAGTTGAAATCTTAAAAATTAAAGTACAGCAACAAATCTCGAGAAACGAAGCAGTTGAGAAATTCCTAAGGGAAAAAAACATCATACTCGGCCAAAACATATAATGATCAAACAGAGAAGATAGAAAATCTTGAAAAAAAAGTTTGCGAAATTGGAGATGAAATTTGAAGAAAACAATAACATATTTGAAAAGAAATTAGAACAAATAATACAACGCTTCCCGACAGAACTGAATACCATGGTAGCACAAATTAATTTGAGCTTTTCTTCCCTAATGGAATCCCCTATGGAATCCACATTAAAAAAAGTTGCATCCAATATAACAATTCCAAAAGATGAGGATTGTCTCATAAATAGAAAACAGAATGAAAAAGCAAAAAGATTCAAGAAAATATCAGAACAGAGAGGAAATACATTAGAAAGATTTGTAGAAAAAAAATACAGAAACTTAAATAAATAATCAAATTTACTTATATTTTTTTTTCTCGCTAAAAACTCAATATTAATCTACTTTCTTTTTTGAATATATAAACTAATTCGTAGTATCACCTTTTTTTTTTCGTTTTAAATTATGAATATAATCCAATGGAATGCACGTGGAATTAAAAATAAGAGGTCAGATATTCTTTTCATGCCAATTTTTCAAAAAGCAAGTATTTTAATAATTCAAAAAACTTGGTTACATCCAAATGATATTTTCACAATTCCCAATAAGAATATATTCAGAATTGATAGGAAAATCAAAAGAGGAGCTGGGTTAATGACAGTTTTAAATAAAGATATTAGTGCAATAAAAAAAAAAATATATTCTCAGAAATTAATGAAGACTTAGAAATTTTAATAGTCAGAGTTCAGATAGATTTAGTTCCTATCCCAATTTTTAATATATACATCCCACCGGGTAACTTTAAAGACATCAATTTATCTAAAATAGCATCATATATTGATAATCACAGTTTAATATTGGGAGATTTCAACGCATTTCATGAGATATGGGGATCAAAAAATTCCAGTGCTTCTGAAAAAAAGATTTTTGACTGGATGACTTAATATTATTAAACGATAAAAGTCCAACTTATCTCCATTCATCGGGAATTTTCACATCTATAGATCTTTCTTTAGCATCTATAGATTTAAATTATGATTTATCCTGCTCCACAAATACTGATAATTTTGGAAGTGACCAATTCCATATAATTATTAATTACAAAAGAACAAACAGCTCAGCAACTAATAATTTTAAACAAAAAACAAATTGGAACAAATTTATCAATAAAATTCAACACAATTTAAATGAAAACATAAATATAGATATTATAAAAGAAATTTAAAAAGCTCAAATCTTATCTCAAGAATCAGAAAAAAAAAGTATGTATGTAAGCGAGTATGATGTATTTTCAATTTACATCACCCCCTTTTTTGTCAGGAACTTGTCCTATTTTTTTCCTTTTTTTATCTTTGCAAAAGGCATATTTTTTCCTTTTTTTTTTTTAATGTAAAACATTTACTACCAACAGTTTTCAATGGAAGTCATTCATGAATCACCGTTCATTTCATGATTTTGTAACTTTTCGTACCCTCCCCCACTTTCAGAAACCAATCGTTGCTCTTCGCCCATTTCATCCCCCCTTCTCCCCTCGCTGACACATATGCTTCCCAAGGGTTTTTCGTCATTGATGCCTTTTTGAAAACCTTCAATTTGGCGCTTTTTGGCACCAAAAACACCAGTGGGTCCTCCTAGGATTTTACCGCAGGTGCTGTAGTACATTACACTATACAAAAAATAAAGTTTAAATTTTATGTGTTGAGACTTTGACTGTGTAAAATAGATATTTTTCAGACTTGTTTAATATTTGATTATTTTTTGTAATCCCAAAACTTGTTAATGATTGTTACAAAACTTCCAGTCTAATGTCACGAGATCCCAAATACATTATCTGCATATTTCTTTATTTCTGAGTGAATGCTGAAAATTACTAATTGCTCTATCTCAATGTGCTCCAAGATATAGCCTTTCAGTACAACTACAGTAGCAATTCTTAAAATGGCATAACAAAATTTGTGATTTTAATTAATGTATTTTATATGTCAAGGGACATGTTTTTGTTCCACTACTAGACTTTGCTCATGCTGTTGTTGTTGCCCATTCCCCTGGATCTGGCCAAGTCAGACAAGATCCATTGAATCATTAAATCTCAAATATAGAGTACAAGAAGGAGATTGTGTCATGCAATGACTGTTAACGGTTCTTTTAAAAATGCAAGTGTATTTTTTTTAGCATTGTAGTAAATAATTTTGTATACCTGACAATGACCATGAAAAGTTCATACCAGTACTGCTATAGGGCTCATGTGTAATAAATTTATTGTGCTTTTCAACTTAAAGAGGTGCTCATATAAGAGGTGAGTTTTGAAAGTATATAAGACTTTTTTCATGTAAGGGAATATTAATCTCTTAAAGAAAGGGTAGGGTAGATACCATAGTGCTATGTCAAGCAAAATCCAAATCTTTCATAATTCTGTTAAACAGCTTGAAATTCTTTTTTTCAAATAATACCAATCTGTACTGAAGTTTATTGACATAAAAATTTCAATACTCTTCTCTTTTCCGCTCAAGATAAGAAAATAATTATAATAAAACAATCCCAGACCATATCTAATCAAACAAGATGCATGAAACTGGTTCTTTTAAGCCAGTAACGTGAAACAATACAATACTACTTCCCCACATAATTGTTTGCTTTGCTCTTAATTATTTGTAAGTTATTGCAGAATCATTTTTTTGTATATGGGAACATATTTTAATCCAAGAAAAGTTGCACACTCAAGGCTAACATTAGTGGTTGTGCAGGTTGACATAGTCACCCCAATCTTTTTTATAATTATTACTGTACACAATAAAAATCGTAATTCCAGTGAATAATTTAATAAGAGGAAGTATATTTTTACCTACTTTTAAATGATTTTTCAATTTTCCTTTGATAGTTTGAGAAAAAATCTAATCAAACTGAACTAAAATGTTTCAAATGTGGGTTACTTTTATAAAGGGCACAAATCGCAAACAGTTTACACTAACATTACAGGAATAATATTTGCTGGCAAAACTGTCATATTTTGTTTAAGTTATTGTAGTTTTTTTTTTTCCTTTTATGATCAAGAAATAGCATGTCAAACTTTTTCTTGCTTGTATCTTTTTGACAGTGAACAGTGTATCTTGTGATACACTTGCGATTTCCTATCTTTTTTAATGGAGTTCTTTAGGAAGCATTTGAAAATCTTCCTTTCGACTCAAATGTTTCATATTCATCTCTTTTTTCAAATTTATTTTTGCTATCATGTTTAATATCCATTATTTCATCAGGTTTTTCCTGTGCTTGATCAATTTCTTTTTCCAAAGTTACAATTTCATCCAATAGAGATCGTAAATGCCAATTTCTTTTTTTTTTAAATTTTGTTCATTTTCAATTATAAACCATAATGAGTCATACAACACAGCAATCGCAAATACAAAGTTTTTCACAGGGGGAAAGTAGCCTGTTCATAGAAAATATTTTGTAACAAAAGTGTTTGCACAGGAAACTCATTCAGCCCAAATGGCGTAAGATTTTAAAAAACATTTGCCTCCCCAAAAAGAGGGAGATATGTGACAAATACATTTTAGTTCCCATGAAGACTGTCATGTTGGAAGATTCTCACAAGGTCACTGGTAACAAACATACAGTTTTTCCTGAATTAAAGATTTCATGAGTCTGGGGTGAATGTGCCCAGCTTGACCTCTCCAGGGTTAAAGGTTCATTTTCAAGTTTACAAAAATGAACAATTTTACATATGTTTCTCTTATAGACTTCATTATCAGAAAAATTTCAAGAATTAAAGTTTAATATCTTATTTTATTGATCTGTTTAGAATGTGCTGTACAGTATTATTTTTTTTGAATTCAAATCATATTTGTCTGCAATCTTTGGCTCATTGAACATTTAATATTAGTTCTTTTATTTATTTGGAATGTTCTGAAATATGTTATTTATTTTTAATTTAGTGTTTGTAAGCTTTATATATGTTAACTTGATCAAATGTATTATTCTTTTTAGGTGCTACTATTGTTTATTGCCCTTTTAAGTAACTTGAGCCAAACCTCCTGAAGTGAATTCCAAATTCACAGAAGAGTTGTATTATCTCTTGGAACATTTCAGTTATGGTGGTCTGATATTTATTTTAACTTGGCACAATTTAGATGGTAATGATGCAGCATTTTATTCGACTTCTTTTATATAGTTTATTTAAAATACTATATACCATATTATTATATCAATATGATGAATAGCTGATAAAATCAAAAATATTTTGAAGTATGTTATAATCTAAAAGAAGATATATATAACATGAGCAACTTGTTTATCTGATCTCATCAATGCCTTTTTCTAAATCAAATGTTATTGAAAAAAATTGGAGAGATAAAATTTTAATGTCATGCTAAGTGAAAATAAAAGTAATTCTTTGAAATTGTATATGCCTATACAGTACGTCAAAAGAGGGGTTGAATTCCATTTTGCTTCAAACACTTTGGGCAGTCATTTTTCTGAAAAAGGTTATGGTATGGATTGGTTCTGTTTTTTTTTTGCAAGAAACCAGATATTATTGTGATGATGGGTACTTGTGATCTAAAATGTTAATGTGAAATTTATAATTTTGTTTCTTATTTATAGACATTTGAACATTATACCTTTTTTCAGTTTCTTCTCTTTTCAAGTTTTCATTAAACATTTGGCTTCTATTTTTAATGTGAAAATGCATTTTAAAATTATATATTTGTAGTTACATTAAGAAAATCAAAAATGGATAGTTACTTTAATTGATAAAGATATTACATTCTAATAAGCATAGGATTTAAATTTAATAAGCATTGATAATTTTTAAAAGCTAAGTATTTATTTTTTTTTTTTTTTTAAATCAACTGTATTAAGGCTGAAATATTCCTCACCCCTACGAAAATACATTTAAATATGATTCTCATATTAAACCCCTTTAAAATTGTCAATCTCTCGGGTCGGGATGCGGGGTAGGGGCCTACTAAGTCTAGCTACAATTTCATTTGGATATTTCGAAACTATAGGCATTAAACGACCAGCTGGTAGCGCGTTTTTATAATTAAACTTTTGACATCGGTCACAGGTTGAAACATATTCAAATATATATTTTCTCATAAATGGAAAATAGCACGTGTCACGAAGTTTAAGATATGTCTTCCTCTTTCCGAGATGTCCTGCCAATGGCAGATCATGGAATTCTTTCATTATATTTTTCGAAGAGAACCAGGAATATAAACTCTTAGTTCTCCTAGAGTAGAAAAATACTTCGCGTAAAAGAGGAGACCATTTATTAACTTGAAGTCCTGGGACCAACTCTCGCATATCGTCGCATTAACAGAACCGTCATCAGGGTTTTCTAAGTATCGATAAATATGTCCTAATTCAGGATCTTCCTCTGTTCCTTAATGAATTGTTCACGGGAACTTATTGTGAGGGCTCTAAGAGCTGCGCACGAAATTTGCGATCCCTCGACACTGTCTACTGGATTTCTTGATTGTTTTGAACACCAGGTCTGTGTTCCCATTCTATGTTAAACTCTGACAATTTCAATGCCCATCGGATCATCCTACTTGATAAATTTTACCATTGGTTAATCGTTTTGATCTGTAATCACTTTCACAGGTAGGGGTCCAAAATAAGTTTTAAACTTATTTAGAGCCCAAATTACCGCCAAACATTCTCTTTCGGTAACCGTATAATTACGTTCTGCTTTATTAAGGGTTCGAGACGCGAAAGCAATAGGCTTTTGATTTTGTTGAAGCACAGCACCAATTCCGACCCCACTTGCATCAGTGAATAAATTGAACTGTTCAGAAAAAAATTTGTAATTGCAAAAATCGGTGTCTCCGTTAGTGTGCGTTTGATCTGATCAAAAGATTCCTGTGCTTCTCCCGACCAGTTAAACTTCGCCCCCTTTTTCTTTAATTGGTACAATGGTTCGCATATATCTGCGTATCGCGGAATAAATTTTTGGTACCAACCCGTCATCCCTAAAAATTTTGAATTCTCTATTATTTTTGGGAGGTTTCATTTCCGTAATTGCCCGAATTTTCTTATTGTCAGTTTCGATTCCTTCTTTACTAATAATCAGGCCTAAATATTTGAGTTTGTTGACATTTTTCTTTATTTAACGTTAAAGGTCTCGTAGTAAGGTAAAAACCTGAGTTAAATGATCTAGATGGTCATTGAACGATGGAGATGTAATAATAACATCATCCATATGAAACGCCCAATAACAGGTTGGAGGATTATATCGATAGCCCTTTGGAAATTAGGCGCCGCCCCAGAAAGACCAAAAGGCATGCGCATTAGGAATGCAAAAATTGCGAGTGATAAACGCGGTTTTTTCTATGTCCTTTTGAAAATAGCCACTTCTGAGATCTAGAGTGGACATAATGTGAGGTATATTGGTGAGTAAGTCATCAATAACCGGTAATGGATATCGAATATTTGGTAATTGCATTTAGTTTCCGATAATCGATCGCGAAACGATATCGGGAGAATCTGGAGGAAGGTCATTGTTCTTTCGAGTTAATACGACTGGAGATATAGGGCGAATTAATAGGACAAATTGTACCATCCCGTAACATTTTATCTATGTGATAATCGATGATGCCTTGTTTGACCCGGTCGTACTTGTATGGTCTCGACACTACCGGTCCTTTATCTCCAGTATCTATCTCATGATATACAACATTTAATCCCGGTTGATCGGAAAATAACCCTTTAAAATTATTAAATAAGGCTTTTAAATCAAGTTTCGATTCTGTGAGATCAATATCAACGAAGTTTCGGCTCTTTAGGCGTTTGTTTGATCAGATGATCGGGAATGATTAAGGATTTCTGATCAAAATCTAATGTTAATCGCGACGCCTTCATAAAATCAATCCCTAGAATGCAAACTGCATGTTATCAAGTATATGGAATTCCCAGGGTGAAATTCCCTGATTCTAATTTGTAATTCGTTTACCCAAATGACTGCACGGGGCTCCTTGTGCTGTCACGACTCTGTCTTTCGTCTTTTTTTTCGGTATGAAAATAATTGCGGTATACCTCCTCCGAAATAAAAGATTTCTCTGCTCCCGTATCCCATAGTGCTGTAATAAAGGTTTCATTTAATAGAATAGGGACATACGGTAATTCGACTGGGGTCATTCTTATAGAGGATAATAGGCCGATGATCCCAAACTGGAGGATTTTTTACCCGCGATTTTGTTCATTTTTCGAAATGAACTAACCGCCTTGACTGTGGAATGGTTTCCGATTGTCCATTTTGGCGTTTACCCTAATCTGCGATTATTTGTGAAACCTTGGTTTTCGAACCGATTAAATTCTCTTTGTGGTCGGCTATTATTGGCTTATTTCTCATTATTTCTGTTTTCCCTCCAATTTTCCTGTCTATGCCGGGTATTAAAAAATGAGGGCCTGAATTAAATTCAAACCTCTGATTTGCCTATGCATAAAACGTTCTTCGTATTTATCAACGATTTGTAGGAGATTGGCAAGTATTTCGTGGATGTCTAAACTCGACATAATCCAAAATTTGGGGTTCTAATCGACTGATGACGTGATCTATTAATTTTTCCTCCGACATTTCTAGTTTAAGTATTTTATGAATTTTCAACAATTCATAAATAAAGTCCGAAGGCTGTTGATCTCTGCTCTTTGTGATGAGGAATAAAATCGCGTTTCTTGACCTGTTTCTGACCACGGGAAATTGTTCTGACAATGCCTGTTTTAAGTGCGCGTAGTCTGTTGTCTTATCTTCAATGACTCTATAACCTATTTTTCGACCTTTGAGATGACCTTTCAATAAGCACATGCCAGTTGTAGGTATCTCATTACGCGAGATTATGATCAATATTCTCCAAAAAATCATCTATGTTCTCAATTCAAAAAAATGAATGATTCTAAAACTGGATCCGACTTTTCGGGATTTATACGTTGGGCGCCATTGTAATGATCCCTAAGGACCTCACTTTGAGAACTAGGATAATTAGGAGACGAAATGAACCAGTAGCCATTTTTATAAATAACTTTCTTTATTTGAATAATCAATTAAAATCAAAGACTTATTAACAAATCCGAATAATAATATTATGAGGTTTTAATTATAATAATCTTCAAATTAACTCAATTAATTAATAATCTAATTAATCAATTCATTAAATAAATCAAGAAATTACCACGATAAGAGATCCCAGAATTATATTCAATAATGTTCTTAATGAACATTTTTTAATCTCACTCTTAAAACTTTAATGAGACTTTAAATATAATTTTATATTTACCAATGTAGTCTCAATCCTTCTTTTCAACAATATTTCAAAATTACTATAACTCTATGTCACAATGTCTATCTCCTACTGTTCTAACTTTACTATTTCGTTTGACTTAAATATGAATCTAATCTGCATAATAAGGAATCCTGTCCGCTTTTTGGAGTTGATTGGAAATAGGTAGGGAATTAAATTTCCCTAAAAAGGTCGGTAGAAGGTTAGTGATAAAGTTCGTATAGATTTCACACATGTATGTGTTCAATTTTATTTCTGTTCCATTTTTTACCTTCATGTTCTGAAATAAATTTTAAATTACTTATATGTTTCATTTTTCAAGATCATGCTCCTCGTTTTTCATTGTATTCCCATAAAATATATATAATGTGAAATGCAAATATATTTTCACATAAAATTATAATTGGTATAACTTTTTTTTTTCTAGTGTAAAGATTTTTCTATTGTACCTTTTGAATTTTTCTGCTATATCATTAATCAAATTATTTAAATGATTATGTAGGGTGATGTGAACAAATTTTTTATCAATGCGAATGTGTGTTTTTAAGCTAATAATGCAATATGGTAAAATATTTAAAGTGCAAACAAAAGGCCGTTGAAGTTATTTTTTGCTTTGAAATTCAAATGTGTGTTTTCCACTTCATTTGGATTGATAATTTGATGTGAGAAAAATTATTTTTACTCATCAAAAATGCTTTCCCCATAATGCAAAGTATAATAATATGTTTCTCAAACAATACTAAGAAAAGAGGATCTGTGTTTCAACTGAAAAAGAATATCATCTGTGTTCTGATTCATTGAAAAAAAAATGCAAGTAAAACGTTTCAAATGAGAATTAGAGTAAATATGCATATTTAGAAAAGTAATTAAAAATATGAGCTACAGAATCGTATAGTTATCATTTTCAGATACCTTTGAATTGGAAATCTACTGGCAACTTGAAAATTAATGTATATGATGTGTAAAATTGTTGAGATCTTTTATTGAAGGGCTGTGAAAGATAGCTTATTTTTTGGGGATTGTTGGGTCTCTTATTTTCTACAATAGTAGGAATTTCTTAGATGAGTTTTGAGTTTGTAGCTCTGTTAAGAATGTTGATATCTTAACAAGTGTTGTTTATTCAAAGGGCGTGCTTACGTCCGCCTTTTTGCCAGAAAGGTTTACAATCAAATTAAGTTTTTGTGCATTAGCACAATTAAACTCGAATTAGAGATGGAATTATTAGAAAAAGAATTTTTTTTTTTTTTTTAGTTTTAGCTATAGTTTTTATACAGTTTAAAAACTACAGACAAACATTATGAGCTAAAACCACTACAATTTCCTATAGCTGAGTGTATGTATCTATATAAATACAGTGTTATTGAAAATTCATTTTTAATATTGCAAAAATACTAATTTTTTGAAAATGTCTATTATATATAAATGACTATTTAGGTATGCTTAT
The DNA here is from genome assembly GCA_019973935.1 of Trichonephila clavipes. Lineage (NCBI taxonomy): Eukaryota > Metazoa > Arthropoda > Arachnida > Araneae > Nephilidae > Trichonephila > Trichonephila clavipes. The sequence continues at coordinate 15,681 of BMAU01012738.1, forward strand.
ACAGACATTTTAAGTTGAATTGAAAAATGTGATACATATTTTTTTTTACATTACTATATTTCAACTATTTGAAATCCTAAATAATGTTTTGAGGTAAACTTTAGAAAACCATACATCAAAGAAGAGAAATCAGAATATTTAATTTCAGGAGGAGCACAGCATCATTTAGGAAAATATATGTTTCTTAGTTATACTTTTATAACACTTGCACACTTTTTCTTAGAGGATATGTAATTAAAATTTAGGATGGAATCCTTCAGTTTTCTGGTAGAATATTTTTTTTAAATTTGACAGTTCAAAAACAAAAAATTAACTTACCTAATATTGTAGGATTACACAGTTTGTGTGTGTAAACTGGATCAGTTACACAATATCTCCACCTTCAAAAATTGTTCCCACATACCTTTGATCCTAATGACTGCAATCAATTAGGTAATGAAAATTCACAAATCAAACTTCAATTTCCTTGGAATCTATAAACAATCATAAGTTTGATCTCTATATCCGTAGTCACAATGAGGCACACCTTTAAATATACAAATAATATACATTAAAAGCTATTTTCTTTTCAACTAGTAAATCTAAACATAATAAATATCTTGTTACTTTCTAATGCTGGTAGAAAGATTTGCATTATTTTATCTTTCTATATTCCACATTTTTCTGGCGACCAGCGAAATTTTCTCGCCGACCACTAGTGATCCACGGACTACCCCTTTGGCGACCTCTGGGTTAAAACCTATGGTCACAAATCTGCCTCTTATTTAGAAAAAAAGGAATCAGAAACAGGAATAAAGCGTATCCCATTCAATGAAATACCTGTTGAATCACCTTCTCCAATGCACTTTTGTGCTTTCGGTTTGTTAAAACGAGCCTTAGGAAAACGGCATTCAAGAACATGAATGGACTTCAGAAAACGGTTCAAGAGGAATGAAGCAAAACTGTCAGAACAATACTAAGAAAAATTTGCTTTCATGGAAAATTCGAGCCAGAGCTAATGACAAGAATCATGTCTATCAAATAGAAGCAAATCACCACACCAAAAATACGGCATTTATAGATAAAAATTAAGTATCAAAATCGTCTCCATAAAGTGCCAACAATCTTCTGTAATATGTAAGAGGCTCCAATTTTATTAACATTTGTTTTTGTTCTTAAAATTGGAATATGTATAAAACTGGATCTCAAATTTATTGAAGGAATAATTTTCTTTCTTCGTTTTTATTGGAGGTCTACTCAACAAAACAGACATGTTTGCCAAATTCCAAATTTGTAGGGTCAAAAACGTGGCATTTTATCTTTTACGGTCCCACACCTCTCCTTGGGGAGGGACTTCCGCAAAACACGTTCTTAGCATATATCGACTCAACAAAAGAAATATTCCGGCCAAATTTCTAGTATGCGGGTCTAATAGTTCCGAAGATCTCGCGATGAGTGGATGAATAAGTGAGTGAGTTGCCTTTTTCCTATATGCATACATAAATTGCAGTCTTTTTGAGGCTATAGTTTGCTAGAAAAATATTTTTTAAAATTATTTCTAATGAGTGGGGAAAAAAAGTATATTCTATATAATTTTAGATTTTAGAGCATCCGAAAAGGAGAGTTTGCCTGCCATACAATAAAAGAAAAGGAAATAATTATACAATCATTTCTGAATTATTTTATTTATTTTCTATTATTAATTTTTAAATACTTACTTGAAAAATACTACACTAAATTTTGTATTTTACTGTACAGTTTTGTGCATCTTTTGTGACTGTGCGCATTTAAATAACTTTTCATGGGTCACAAGTCACAAATGGGGAGATAAAATTGCTTGTTTAATATTTTTAAGAACCTGCAGGTTTTTTTTAAATTTAAAGCAATATAATAAAGAAACTCAAACAACAAATTAAAAGAATTTCATTTAATGAAAAAATTACTTATGAAATTGTACAGCATTGTATTAGTTTGCATTTCTACAGTTGAAAGCTTCTTTTTGTGAATTTAATTCGAAGCCATCAAGAGATCACAGGATATTCATATTGGCGCACATAGTCCATAAATGACATTATTTTACGTTTTGATTTATCAACAATGCGTACAAGCATACCATCTGTTATGTCGTTGACAAATATTACAGTATGGGGATTCTCCGTTTCGTAGTCGAACAGAGAGAGCAACATTCCCCCTTCTAATCTTGTACTTTACAGACATAAGGTTCAAAAATTGTGATTTCTTGCATATTATTATTTCCATGACCTTCTTGTAAGACACAGCAACATATAATAAACTGGATCCATCCATTATCTACCTTTAAAAAAAAAAAAAAAAAAAAAAAAAAAAAAAAGAAACCATATTAATTTATTGAAATAGTAATTTAAGGAAAGTTACTTTAAAATATTTTATAACTTGAACTTACACACACATTTATTCTAATTACCGTAACATCCGGCGTATAACGCGCCCTTATGCTTTCAAGCTACATTTTAAAATTTTTATGTACAGTAGAATCTGTTTTTGTACGGTCCTTTTTTATGCGATTTTATTTTTGTGCGACCACATAAAAAAAATTTCTGCAGTATTTCGACGAATTTACTTGTTATATATAAGAATTAATGAAATTTTCGAATATTTTTTTGTGCGATGATTTTTATGCGGTTCCTATCAACCGCACAAAAGCAGGTTCAGCTGTATAGTCGCTGTATAACGTGCCCCTCCCTCTTTTGAAAGAAGAAAACCTGAAATGTACGTATGCAATGCTCTTATTTTTTAAGTCATTTATTAGGGGTATTATCTCCGGCTTTTGAAAAAATAGTATACTTCTAGAACTACAGTTCTTTATGTTCGTAAGAGGTATGTCATTCCTTTTTAAATTAAATTGCTTCCGATCTATGAAAAGTCTAATTTTTTTTAATGCTCATCTCTTTTTTTTAAAAAAAAATTTGAAGTTATCATTTTTATACTCGGTGTATAACGCCTACTCGTACAATCTCATTTTTTGTGTTAAAATTGCGCGTTATATGCCAGATTTCACGCTGAAGCTTTAAGAAAATGTCAAAATAATTATTTAAAAAGCTGTTGTGTAAAAAGTCATCTTTTAAATTATTCTAATGGAGCAAAAATATTAGGTCCCTTTTATAAAATGAATTTTCATTCTAAATAGAGATGTGCATGCAATAATGGGAATGAATGATTGACGTCAGTTTGATGCAATCGTGATCATAAGTAATAACTCGATTAATCAAATAAATAATAATTAACAAATTTTTGATATCATTAAAAAGTAGTCAAGGTCGTTAGCTTCTCCACCCGCAATGTTCAGGAAAGTCGGGGCTCGAATCCTGTTTCCACTAAAGATTTGTTGAACGGAGTAAAAAGGACTGAGCGAGGCATCAAATCATGAGCTGTTGCCCTCTGTTTAGAGTGTTTAAAATTACGAGATTTATAATCAATATACTTCATACTGTTCTAGTACGACATTAATAAAAACAATGCAAAATATTTACTAATGTTTATCAAATGTCATATAAAGCAGGAACATTTACTCCAAACTGTTCGTTTGCTTTAGTTTCTTTTACTTTTGCTTTAGTTTCTGCATGCTTTTTAAACAATGCCAATGCTTTTCAATCAGAGGTCGGCAAACTTTCAGATAGAAGAGCCAAGTTGCAAGTGAAACAAGATAACTAAGATATCAAATTATACAAAGAGCTACATACGCGTGAGCAGGATTAGAAGGATAGCTTCTGGTAGCATTCGCGATCAAGACTCTCGTGCTCCAATTAATATTTTTTTATAATATTTAAATGAAACTCTTTGCACAAAGTAACATCTTCCATTCCTTTCAAAACCAATAGCTCTCGAGGATATTTTTATTTCTGTGGCTCAATGCAAAAACAACCATTGTCAAAATATCAACATATTGAGAATTAAATTTTCAAGCGTCATGAAAAAGATTCCTACCAATAATACCGTAAGAACTTTATTCTGAAATTTAATAATTAAAATTGACTTCGATTGTTCCTGTATATAAAAGTCATTTCAATTAACTTTTTATTGACCCTTGAGCATGTAACAAAATACGAATTGTATTTTTGTCATTTTTGTTGAAGGCTTATGTGTATCTGTTACTCACATTCAAAAAGTGCTTCCTAACTCATGTATGAAAATAAGTAAACGTTGTTGGAAATCAATTAAAGCAGTGTCTTCTCATGGCGGCATTTTTACCAATAAATTAGACTTTTACTGCTTTAGAACTAATTTTAATCCTTTCATTAATTTTCAATGCACTTTGTCAGTGGAATTATTCAATCATTATTTTCATGTCTTGTAGGCCCAGTGGTCGAGTGGTAGCTTATCGCGCTTCCCCACCACTGGTTCGGTTTTGTTCCCGGGCTGGACAAGGTCGACTCAGCCTTTCATCCCTACTACAGTGGGTCGATAAATGAGTACCAAAAGCTTGCTTGGGGGCATAAACACTGGGGTCTCGCTTCAGACTAACCACCTGATAGGGACATCTGCTCACGCACCTCAGCGCCCAATGGCCACGTATATTGGGATGGGCACAGTAGGCCCTGGCCCTCGTGGGCTGTTGCGCCACTGAGTTTGAGTTTTATTTTAATCTCATATTTAATTTGAAATTAAGAATAATCGAATTTTGTGTGTAAATTTGTGAATTACGTTAAGCTAGAGGTGGGCAATCGGCAGAGGCCGAGAATCACATGCAGAGGCGGATTAAGCTAGTTGGAGGCCCTTGGCGGTGAAAGGTATGAGGCCCATGGGCTCAAGAATCAAAAAACTAAAATATTAAAAAGATTTGCTGACCTTAAATTCTCAAATTCAAAAATGTATAGCTAATAATAAATCTCAACGGCTCAAGAAAAATTTTAACTGTACTTTAAAAAATTAAAAACCTTATTAAAGAGCTTACAATTTTATTAAATAACTTTCAATCTTGATTTTTCTTTGGCAAATTCATCAATTATTTTTTATGTATCTACACTGATGAGGGGCATTTATATTGCAACATCAAAAGAAAAGATCTGACGAACGTTAAAATTCCATGAAAAGAAGAAAAGTTGGGATATGCAGATGATTGGTTTTTAGTGGATTTAGACGAGGCAGGAGAGAGAAACGGCATCTGAAGCACTGCATAAAAGGAAGGTTTTCTCATTCCGAAAGCGTTTTGTAAGGTCTGAGTTTACTCCGTAAAATCGCCCTTCGCACTGGTCAACCACTTCAATGCGAATTTAGAATCTCAATGTGGGTTGCTTAGGGTCATAATGAACAGCACGCTGGATCTCCACGTCACTCCATGACTAACGCCCGAGAGGACAGATACATTGTGAGGTTGGACCTGTAAAACCGTAGAGCCGTATCACGAACCATTAGTCAGGAAATGGGCTTGTTTGCAGCACGCCTAGTATCCACTCGTATGGTGCGACGACGTTTGCAGCATGCCCAGTATCCGCTCGTATGGTGCGACGACATTTGCAGCACGCCCAATATCCGCTCGTATGGTGCGGCGACGTTTGCAGCAGCGTATACTGTCCGCACGGCGACCATTACTACGGCTTCCCTCGACAATGTAGAATAGCCACAGAAGGCGACTCTGGTGCGCAGAACGACAAGTTGGATACAAGAGTGGCACAGCTCAGGTGTCGTCCTCATCACTTAACCATGGTTCAAAATTATGAGGTCCGTCACCAAAAGCCCTCGAATAGCTGAATAGTGCGTCACATTCAATTTGCAACACGGTAAATTTCTAGTGGGGTTTTATGTATTTTTTTCTTTTTAAAAAAAATAGTAAAAATTGATGAAATTAATTGTCAAAACTAAAAGATTCAATATCATCTTTATGAATATCCTTTAATTTCTGTATAGCTTTCTTCATAATTTCGGGTAATATCTCGTCAAAAAATAGAGAAAAGCGTTCTATAACAATTGCATACATCTCAGCTCTTCAGGATAGTTCTGCTCTTGACCTATACGTATCATATAAAATGAATTCACTATGAAATTTTCCCATCTATGAAATTCATGACCGACTTTTTTACTTTCACTGAAAATAATGTTTCTCTTTTGCTGCCTGCGAGCTTGTCCAGCTTCCTCTTCAAACGAGAGCCCTGATAAATCAATCGCTTCTTGTTCCACTTTTCCAAATTCATTTTGAAGTTTTGGATATAATTTTCTAGAGATTTAGTTGACTATACTCTTTTAATAATTCACATTCAACTTATTACAACTATTTGTTAAAATAATAATTTTCAAATTTTTTTTATTTCTTTTCTAAGCCCTCATGAAATTACACCTTATCCTTTTCCAAATTTTCTGTCTGGATTTTGAAATTTCTGATTTAGTACAAAAATATCTTGTTTAAATCTCGTAATCTTTAAGGAAGTCATAATTTAATTTCTAATACTAAATGTGGCTTATATATATATATATATATATATATCTGCAGGATTATTTATAATCAAAATCCTTAAAATATTTCAATCAAGTAAGCTTTCGAAATTGTAAGGTATAAGAGTTCTGTTGAAAACTAAAAATAATCACAGAATCTTTAATTCGCTAGTTTCCTTTTAAAGTTTCTTAATATAAGTTAATAAAACATGAGTTGAATAGAAATTTTTTTAACATTCTAGTTTATTATTATCATTAAATATTTTTTTTTCTGAAAAATATCAAATATATTTTTTTAAAAAAAATCTTAATACTTTGAAACTCAACAGAACAATAAAACATTTTCAAAATAGCCCAAATCATTTTGACAAACACCACAATAAGAAAAAAGGACAACAATACAACGACAAAAAAGAAATCTAAAAATTTTTGAGCTAATTTATATCTTAATTACATTCAAAGTTGCATTTCTCTAAATTAGAAAAACTTAAATGTAGACAAAATAAAAGGAAAACATTACCAAACCGGAAACACGGCGTTTTGTTTTTCCTAAAATCAAGCAGGTAGAAACAAATAGTGAAAAAATGATCATATGAAACAAAATAAATCAAAAAATTATACAAAGCGCTTGTTATCCGGAAATTTAACTTTACAGATGAACTGGCATACCATGCACAAAACAAGTTAATCAATATTAAAATGAATGTCAAAAACTGCCAGAAAAATTCAGACTTCGTAGAAGAACTTAATTACAAAACTTGCTATTAAGACCTAAATTTAACCAGCTCGAAATAGTTTTCTTTGAATTCGACACATCTTTTATAGCATAACTTCATTTGTAAAATTGGATGTATCCGAGAGTAACTAAATTCAACTGTGAACTGAAAACAAACTTGTTTGACTTGAATTGTTTCGTTCGTTCGATACAAAATTTGTGCAAAAAAAAAAAAAAAAAAAAAACGCATGCAAAATTTTTTACTAATTTCAGCTATACAGATATAAGGAAGAAAGATGTCCAGTGTTGTTTTACGACTCAAATCCGTGGTAATCATCGAAACTGCAATATCTCGATATAAGATTATTATTATTTTTTTTTGCTTGCTGAACTTATAAATAGAGTCCATTAAGCTCGGGTCCCCTGGCAGCCACCAGGTCCGACAGCCGCTTGATTCGCCTCTGACCACATGTGGCCTGTAAATAGTTTTTATGGCCCGCCAAGGCAATTTGAAAACCAAATTCACAGAAAATATTCTTTAAATTTCGTTAACATATATTTGTGAGCAAAGTTTTTTTGTATGAATATGAATAAGAGTAAAAATATAAATGCAAATTATCTGTCATTAACTTGATGGTTGTGATGAGAATTTAAAAACAAGCAATTTCTCTCTTAATTTCAGGGGAAAAAGAAAAGAAAAAATTACAGAAAAGAGTGATAGGGCGCCTTTGTCTCGTTAAGATATCCGACTACGTTCGGAAATATGATTTTTCAAAAGACTATATACAAACGAATATTTTTTTTTTTTTTTTAATATTTAGTGTCTCTTAGATTAGAATACATGTAAAAAAGTGTTTAAAGATTATTATTACAATAAAAAATTATTTACATGCGATATTTGGGCAAACAATGAAAATAGAATTATTTATTTTCAAAATATTCTCCTTGTATGAAAAATGCTTGTATAATAATATTTTTCTTTTAGCTAAGACTTCTCCAGAGGACAAATTAGTTTAAAACAAAATAAAAGAAATTAGGAGAACTAAATATTTTAAACATGAAACAAATAAAGCAGAAATAGTTTTAATAATAAGATGCATTAAAACCACTAAGGTATCAAGTAGGAGGGATATACGATGCTTTTCTTGCTGTTTGTAATAATTTGGAGATTGACAACTCTATAAAGGCTTCTGCACTATTAAGTTGTGTTAAGCAATTTAAGCCAGTGATACTCAACCTGCGGCCCGCATGTGACCCGGTCAGGGCCCATTGCACTAAGAAATTCAGTATTAGAGAACAATGTACTAAAAATTTAGCAAGAGATTCTTTTAACCAAACAATTAAATATATCGATTTTGTAATGTGTTTTTTTTTAATAGTAGAATGTATAAGCAAGAGTCTTTTTTGGGGTCATTGATAAAAGGAAATGGAAATTATCTCATAACTATAAAAAAGTCATAAAAATAAATGTGTGTGTGAGTGTGTTTGATAGAAAAGTTAATATAGTATTAAAATAAAAGCCAAAAATTAGTTTTACAAATTTTGTCAAAGTTGCTTTGGTCTTATAGCGTGTTTTTCCACTGTCCGCATGTTGCAGCCTGCATGAAGTAACTGTCATGTGTATGCGGCCCGCGGGAAATACCTTTCATGTCTTTTCGGCCCGGTGGGAACAAAGGTTAAGTACTCCTGATTAAGGCTCTAATGCTGCATTGTAATTTGGTACAAAATCTTAAATTGTATCAATCCTAGAAGTGAGCTCTTGCATTACCATCCTAGAAGTAAGCTCATTGATTTACTATCTGCTATGGAGCTCTTGAAAAATCGTAAAGATTTTTTCAAGGATCTTAGATCGGACACAGCCTTTAATGAAATGCTTTGCGATGCTTGAGAATTCGCCGACAAACTTGACATACCGGCTAATTTTGAGCTCATCCAGCCACGCCATAGAATTCGAAGAAGGAATGTTAATTTCGACTATGAGGCCCGAGATGATCCGATAGAAGTTCCTACTTTGAAATATAAGGCAGAGTTTTTTTTTTTACATTAGATAAAGCTATCAATGCACTTGAGTCCAGGTTTGATTTGATCAGTACCCACGGCAACTATTTCCAATTTTCATACAATATTTGTGATTTAAAGATACTCCTCCAAACGTCGAACTTAAGTATTGTAAAGATCTAGAAACAGTGCTAACTGATGGGAATTCCTCAGATATAAACACACTGGATCTTGCAGACGAGATAGTAGTGGTCTTGCTAAATAAAGAAGAAAGTCCAATCGAGATTTTAAAAATTCTTATCGAACCTGGATTTTGCTCCAAATCTCCTTATAGTTTTAACGATATTGCTTGTTGTTGTTAACAATGCCACCTGATCGGCAAAGGCCAGATCGAGGCCAACGAAATTCATCATGGCCAAGGGCTAAGTGACACCTGTCGTTAGCCGTAGCTTTAAGCACCATATAGGTGACAGTACGATTTGGCTCGATTCCACCCCAATTTAGAGGGAGAACACTCTGGGGTTGGTTAGAGGCCTCCTACCTCTCTTCCCCTTCCACCAATCTCACGAGAGGACTTGCGGCTCGACGGCTATTTAGAGTACCCCCATGCCGCGCAGGCACTATACATTTACAAACATCCATGTCTTCTCCGGGAATCGAACCCAGTCCCTACGGTAACGGCACAGCAGTTCACATCTCTAACCACTATACCGGATGGGCGACAGGACATTGCTTACTCTCCCAATAAGTGTGGCAAGTGGAGAAAGGAGTTTCTCCAAATTAAAAAGTTTTTACTCTCCACTACTACCGACGATCGACTAAACGGCTTGCCAACAATAGCCATTGAACATGAACTGGCTGAAGAAATTAATGTTAAAAAATTATTAAAAAGTTCTCAGAATTAAAAGTGAGAAAGAAACACTTTTACGTTTAACTCTCAGTTTAAATGTATTTTTAATATTAAATTAAGTTTTAATATTTAGTGGTTCTATAATTTATTTTAGTATTTTTAATATATGTATTTTATAATTATACACTAGAAATGAATCTTTTTTTTTCTGTGCAACCCTAATTTTTGATTTAGTGCCAAAAACATAAATTAATAATTTTTTTTTCTTAATCCAATCTTTAACATTATTGATAGCAATGTTTTTGCTCACGTTTATTTTACCATTAAGCGTGAGAAAGGTTTAGGTTATCTCTTTTAATTCTTGTTATAAACGGGGGGGCATTTTACCTCTTTTCCCGGGAGGCGATACTGCTAGCGCCGACCCTGGGCAACACCTCCTAGGAGGTACTGCCCTGGGCTTACATTTGATTAAGGTATACGAATATGTTGAAATGGTCAATTTTTGCAAAAAATCATATTTTGAGTTTTTGATTTTATAGAATAAAGCAATTATTTAGCTCTATAAATCTGTTCTTATTTTGTTCCTAGGTCACTTAGAATTCAAGATATTTAACAATTAGTAAAGCGCGCAAAACCAGAAGTAGGTATTTAAATAGACGGAAGTCAGCATCTTAATGCCCTTAAACTGGTCAAACAAAATTTAAAAACATTATTTTTTAAAGTATAATTTTTTAAAAAAAAACTTTTGATAATATTAAAAATAATTATACAATTTGAAAACATTTGACAAAGTAAATCTGGCAATATTGGTTTGTTTACTTTCAGCTTCATTTGATAAAAATTTTGCGTATTTAGTTGCAAAACAAAGGTTATCAAGTGTTATTTGTGTTAAAACACAAGTGAATTATCAGCTCACATTACTATTTTATAATTATGGGAAATAACAGAAATAAAAGATATTCCCGTAAAAGTCAGTTCAAAGGAAATAAGTTCTGCAAAAGAGTTTCAGTTTTCAACAACGAAAAGATAAGTATCAATTCAAGTATTCCAACTGCAAGTGAATCAAAGCTAATTAACTCTTTGAAACCTGCAGATGTTCCAGAAGACAATGAAAAAAAAATGTAATTTTTAACTTAGGAGTTTTGTACAATATAATTTCATTATTATGCTGTCCTGTGTGTTTTGAAAGAAAAGTTAGTGTTGTGCAAGACTCTGTGTTTGGTTTAGCTTTAAATATGACTTTGAAATGTGAAAACTGACTATTCCTCATTCTGCACTTCTGAGAAAGTAAACAAACTGCATAGTATCAATCTTGCATTTGTTTTTGGTATGAGAATCATTGGTAAAGGACATTCTGCGGCCAAAAAACGTTGTTCTGCTATAAATATGGATGTACCATCTAAAAGAGCATTTGGTTTCCTGGAAAAAAAGCTTGAATTTGCTGCTAGCAACGTAGCATGCAATACAATGAAGGAAGCTGCATTGGAAATTAGAAGTAACAAAACTGATACTGAAATTTCTCAATGTGGTATGTCGGTGGATGGCACATGGCAACGAAGAGGATATTCCTCCATGAATGGATGTGTGTCTGTTATCTCGATAGATTCTGGAAAAATGTTAGACGTTGAATTCATGTCAAAAGTGTGTAGACTTTGCAATTCCAAAAACAAAGAGTTAAACACCATTCACAATTGTGCAAAACATATCTGGTGCTATGCTACCCCTGGGTGTTTATCGTATTTTTGAACGATCTGTCGAAATGAGAAAATTACAGTATGTAAATTTTTGGCAATGGAGACTAAGGGGGTATGCCTCTGTAAAAGATATTTATGGTAAGAATACTGTAGCAAAATACGAGTGTATTGGACACATACAAAAGCGTGTCGGAACAAAACTGAGGAAACTGAAATCCAAACAAAAAGATCTAGGAGGTCGAGGAAAACTGAGATTCCTTTATCGATAAGTTACAGAATTACTATGGCATTGCTATCCGTGACAATGTAAATAATTTACAAGGCATGCAACGTGCAGTCATTGCAACATTTTTCCATTATTGCTCTAATGCAAAACAGCAAATGCATGGCCAATGGGTAAAATCCTAGGAGGACCCACTGCTGTTTTTGGCGCCAAAATGAAGGTTTTCAAAAAGGCGTCAATGTCGAAAAACTCTTGGGAAGCGCATGCGTCAGCGGGGGAGAAGGGAGGGGGATGAAATGGGCGTTTCGCAAAGATGAAATCGAATAAATACATTAAATTAATCATTATATAAAAAAAAACGGAGAAAGCAATGAAATTCATTTTAAAAAAGTATTCTAAAACCAGTGTGTACAACATGATTTACATTCTTAAGGACGAAAGGGCGTTTCGCAAAGATAAAATCGAAGAAATACATGAAATCAATTTTAAAAAATGTTAAAAAGCACTTACCTTACGCTTGCATTTCGTCATGATCTGTTGGTGGATACACCCTTGCGATGGATGCAAGGAATTTATGAAAATTCTCATTCACCAACTTGTGATCATAAGATCGCCGCCACATGTCTTATTAACTTTGTCACATATTGTTATTAACTTTCAAGTCATTCACCACGAACGCATTCATGCTCTTGCCAAACCAATATCTCGTCAAACGCAAGATAATAGTTTTAGCAAGTTTGCTTTCGCTAAACCAAGTGCCCTTTCTCACACTCCGAACGACGTCGAGGCGATTATCTTTCGATTGGTTGCGGCAACGCCATTCGTAGCCGTCAACCGTTCCCTTTCGCACTTGCAAACGCATATTTTTTACACCTCAGACATTCATAATGAGAAGCAATTAAATTAGCTTTCATATACCATTCTAACGTCTCTTTCTTCCCCTTTGTGCCCAGGAGCACAAAGAAACCTGTCGTAGCCTCACTTTCAAGTAATTTCCTTTCACACGCCATTCTTAACAACCGGTGGAGAGCAAACCCTTCTCCAGCGAAGTCAAATGTCAAAATGACGTTTTTTTTTTTTCGGAAAAGGCGAAAAACGTTGCACTTTTTAGGGTTGCCATTTTTTTCGGTGATTTGAAAATCCAAATTTTTTTGATGAAATGGAAGGGTTACCATATTGTAACCTTTATCGCTCAAAATTTGGCGACCAAAAGTGGGTCCTCCTAGGATTCAACCTTCGTTATCTGTTTTAGATGTATGAAATAAATAATATTTTACAATTTTATGTGTCTTTATTTTAACCTTTAAGGGTTTTACTATTGGCTTCAGTGCAGAAAATCAAATTTGGGTAATCATACTGCCCAAGCAAAAGCAGCGTTGGTTGTAATTACATATCAAACTGGAATAGGCATCAGAGAATGAGCAAAACAGACAAATGGCTTAAATACCTGTTGAGGAAGCAGGTAGTCATAAGATAAATTATTTTGGAACTTATGTACTATCCTAACAATCGCCAATGTTCAAAATAACTTGCCAAGTTGGCAGCTCCGATTTCACATGTCATATATATGTCGAATTGTGAGTCATGTGCTTCGTTTCATATGTCGCCAATAGGTTGCGGTTATATCTTAAGTGCCTTATTTTTTCAAATTATGCTTTTGCATTGATAAAGTTAGTTCAGTTCTTTTTTTTTTATGTCACATAATGTTAGTAATGTTCTTCATTTTTGAATTTATTTTTATGCTTGGGATATATATACTTTGGATAATTTTTTTATTTAGTACTTACGTATTATTACACAATCAGCAACGTTCAAGACAACTCGCCACTTTGGCAATCCCAACTTTGTATGTGTTGAATTAGCAATCATGTGCTTCATTTTGTATAATGTCACCAATAGGTTGAAATAATACGTAAGTACCTTTAATTCTGTGCATTACTATAACATTAGACTGGCCGCAACATACCATTTTGGCGTGATTTCAAAATCATGCCAAAGATGAGTAGCCTACCAATATGAAATTAATATTATGAGTATTATCTTAGCCTGTTTTATCTTTCCCTCCAGTAATCCTTAATTAATTCAATATATAATTTTTTTTTTATGTTTTAGTACTTACATTTTTTTTTTGGCTTTCGCAAAATTAATCACTGGTATTTTTCTTAAATATGTTTTTTTATCTGTTTTTGACAATTTTTAAAATTTTGTTTGATGTCTGTCTGAAATGCAAATAGCAAAATAAATATTTTACAATATATATATTGTGTTTGTACAAAAATGTTTATACTGATTTATTCAAAATATTGAGCCTTTTTTTATTTTTGATATCTTTTTAAGATTTAATTTTATGTTATAACTAGCTATACCCAGCTAAATGTTGCTGTGGCTCTCCTACACGGCAGGTCTTACAAAACTCTAATAAAGCCTGAGCTATGAAAGTAACTAGACATTTGCCTACTTGACTCTATCGTCAACATTTCGCTATGTGTTTCATTGAATCGCCATTGTTATTTAAGAAACGGCATTGCTTGCGAATATTACAATTTTAACATAAAATAAATTCAACAAAAAGTAATATTAATGCATGACATTTTCAGATATAAATTATTTACAATATTTTAAGCGTCACAAAACTTTTAACAATTAGTTACTTTTGCTGAGCAGAGATCAGCTTAGGGAGGTATTTTCAAAAATCAACCCTCAAGAGTGTTAAGGGGAGTTATAAATATAAAAAAAATCCTTTGTATCAGCTATTAGATCAACAGACTTAAAATTTAATGAAGGTATTTTTTTCTTTCTTTTTTTGCTTCAGCTGAGATATGCGAAAAGCTTTTTTTTTGTTTAATTTGCAATTCACTTAAAATTAACTCATTAAAAACTTTATCCTTCAATCTGTGTTTAATTTTTCAGTTCACCCGTGCGAAGAACGGGTATACCAGCTAGTTATTTATAAAAAATTGAACAAAATTTAGATTGCAAATTGTAAATATAGATACGGAATTTAAATTAACCCAAAAAAGAAATAAAATATAATTTAAAATATAATTTGTTATAATTTAGTTTCCACTTCAGGCCTTATCTTTTTTGTCAGTACAGAAATCACAAGCTTGAGATATCTCTAATTAATCTTTTCTCTCTCTCTCATGAAGTTTACTTTTTTACGAAAATAACAGTGTCACACCACTGAGATTCCATGTCAGTTCATTCTTTTTCTTTTTCACCACCCTGTTTCTTATCAACCAATTCTTAGCTTTTTTTTAGTAAGTCACAGATATGCAAAAAGAAGTGAAAATTAAAGATAACATAAGTGCAAATGAGGAAGGTGAATTTAAAATAGATTTTAGAAAAAATGAAGGGACATTAAATGTTAGTAATGTTTTTAAGTATAGTTTTGCAAATTATGTTAAATTCTTTCATGTCTGTTAAAGAATTGTTTGCATTTATGTATTCAAATACATGCTGGGGATATATATATCAATCATTATGTATATATATATATAATGATTATGAGTCACGAAACAATATTAAAGTTTTGTCAATAAATAAAACTACACATATACCCCATTTTAAACGGAAGATAGGTTCCGCATATGTAAAAAGCTTTCTAAATTCAAAACATACTAAAATGGGCATAATTCAATTATTTATTTCAATGTAAAATAAAACTAATAAGAAATTAGTTTTATTTTATTTTTAAATACATGACTATGGTATCAAACGGAATCTGCATTTGAGTGTTGTCTTATTAGCATAGCAGTAATGTTTTTCTAATTGTAAAGCATTGTATGAAGCTCTGCTCATGCTCGTAGAAGATTAAGCTTCTGCGCCTTTTTTAATGGAATATTTATTTTTGTTTTGTTGTACTTACTGTGGCTTTATTCATGAATTTAAAGTTAAATACATTTGTTACTCTTTCTCTCCATTATGTAGATAACATTTTAATTTTGCTCTCTGAAAATATCTTTTCATTTATAGTTTCTTTTGGCCTGAAAAGTTTTAAATAATGTATAAAAATGCTTCAAAACCTTTTTCTGTTTATCACTAAGTAGTAAATATGATAAAAATGCTTAGGTAAAATTGGATATCTTTGTTTGGATGATTTTTTTTATTCAAGGACAATGTTTTCTTTTGTACCTGTTTGAAGACTAATAGTTTTTAGTTTTACCTTATTAAATAAAACTATTTAAAATAGTTTATAATAAATAATAAGGCACTGATAGTATTTTTGACTGTTGAGTAAAAGGGTATCATTTCTAAATATGGATATTTTTATTTACTTCCTTATTGTAGAATTTCCAAAAGGTAAATGTAGAAAATTTGTACTTTGCTTGGACCCCAATATGACAAACCCGATGTAACGAACAAAATGTTCAGTCCCGATAAATTTGCTACTTGAGGTCTCTGACTGTATTTCAACACTACATCTACGCATTTTTAACAGTTACATGACCCTCAAATTCCTAGAACACTTCCTTAAACTGAAAATTTGTATTATTCATTCAGTTTCATCATTAAAGATCATTAAAAATTTCTTTAGGAACGGGATTTGGTTTTGATGGAGATCTTCACTCGAGAAAGAATTTCACAGTGGATTTAGAAAATGTAACCCCTAAAAGTGCCCTACAAACAAATGTGTCTGATGTTGATAATGAAGGTAAGTGTTACCCATTTAATTTCCATTTCTAGAAAGCCAATAGTCTGAAAATCTAAAAACTGTTGTGTTCGGTGGTCCTGTAACGAACTTGAAGCAGTTGTGAAAAACTTATTTTGCAACATGTTTACTACTATACACACCTGATGTACTATTATTTATGCAGTCAAAGTTAACTCTTGACCATTTCCCCCCTCGTACGTTTGGAATTTCATTAAAAGTATGAACGAATTATTCGACAACTACTTAAAGCAAATATTGCATACTTTCAAAAATTATGTTTGTTTGATAAGTCATTTAATAAGCCAACTTTCTTACCTTCTGAACTTTGTTTTAAATCATTTGAAGAATCTGCAAGGTTTGCAAAATATTCATTTTCTGAGTAATAAAAAACATTATTTAACTTAAAAATATCCATCAAAGACATACAAATTTTAAATTATCTAAAAATATATAGTATCTGACGATTATTTCCACATTTCCTCCAGAAATTCATGAAAACCGTAGCCTTGTAATTCTTTAAGGTCTGTAAAATTTTGTTGAGAAAAATTTTGTTTAAATATTTTTTTATTAAATATAATGAAAACAATTATTTTCTTGTACTGAAATTTTTAATATATTTTTTAAAACTTTGTATGGTTTTCGTATTAAAAAAATTCTATATGTTGAGTCTGGTACATTGACGTTTACAGCATTTCTATAAAACTTAGGAGTTTCGTGATATTTTTATCCATAAAGGTTTCCTACTCATATTTACCAAGTCACGTTTTTTATTTTCCGTTCTTTTAACTTTTTGCATAAAAATGTGTCCAGCCTCCTTCCAATATGGCTAATTTCTTTGCTGCCATTCTGCACTCTATAACTCAATATTTGAAATTTAAATGTCTGAGGATTTCTGAGCTGAAACAATTAAACTTTCAGAAGTTCATAAAAACTGTTTTGCAGTAGAAAGTAAATGGAAACTAACTCAAGATTTTATAAAATGTGCTTAAAACCAGCTTCCTTTTATGTGTTTGGTAGAGTATTAAAATAAAAGCCAAAATTCTTTTTCACTATTTTCGTTAACTTTTCACATTTCGAATTACCATAGTAGCCTTGGCCATGGGAAATAGCATTCATATCTTAGTGGCCAAGGGTGAAATCAGTTAAATACCCCTGGTATAAACAATCTGAGTAATTTTTTTAATAGAAGTAACATAAAGCTTTATTAACTACTAATGTGATTTTAACTACTAAATGTTTTGAGATTTTTATTAACTATTCCAAAATTCTTTTCTGTTTAACCCTAGTTACATAAGGGTAGATTACCCAACATTTATATATATCTTATCATTTTACAAATTGTGTGTAAGTAAATTCGAGTGGATAATTGTATGTAAAATTTTGATTTTCTATTTTTATGGTTTTCTCATAATTTATTTAGTAATTTTTTACTGTTCCTCTTTTCTGATATTGCTACATTCAGTTCTGCATTTTAATATTATGTCCTTAGACTTCAAAAATGATGTTGTTGGCATATCTGAACACCTTTCTTCAGATATGAACTCAGAATATCAGAATGCGTGTGTTGAATTAGAAGAAATATTAAGAGGAAATGATTTTTATTCAGATGCAGAACTTCCATCTCTTCCTGGATTTGAATATCTGCTCGGACTTGAAAATGTATTAAGTAAAACCTGGCCATTTTTATTTTTTTCCTTCTTGTTTTTTTTTTTTTTACATTTTACATGAATAATTGCATTTCCAGTTAAATCAACTTTCCCTGAATTAGAGTTTAGTTTTTGTCTATCATTAACAGAAATATTCCACTTGTATTACAAGTTTTTCTTTAAATTTACAACAATATATTGCATACTTGTGTGTATGTTGGAAAGAGAAATTTTTGAAATTATAGTTTCTGTGGAGTTGTATTTCACAGTGATGCTGTTGGTTGAGTTCAAATAACAGCTAGAGATGGAGATAGTACTTATGTTTATATTACAAGAAAATAAATATTTACAGTTAAAGTTTACACTAAAAGGTAGTAATGCGGTTAAATGAAAATTACACCTTTGAAGGTGCTGCGGATTGATGCGGACAAGACCTTGCATCTGTCCGTTGCGTTTTCTATTTACAGAATGTCCCGGTACGGGGGTTCAAAAGTTTCCGTTGGGATAGGAAAGTGGGAAAGTATGGTGCACTCAGTTACAGTCAAGTGAGGAGTGTAGGAAACACGCAGTTTCTTTCATGTTAATTTTATTAAACAAAATCAGACTTGGATTTAAAGATCTTTCAGATTAAAATTGCTTGAAAAATTAAAGGTAATTAATGTAACCTGTTTTCTGCTCCATCTTTATGATAGATAATTTCCTTGAAAAACCATGATATAAGAGAAATGGTGTGTTTAGGGGAGAAGACTATGCATTTCACACTACACCAAAATTGTATGAGATAAAATAAAGTATATACTTGTGTGTGTGTGTCTAATTGTGAAAAGTGTTGCAAATTCAATTGGATAAGTTTTTAGATGTGTGTATTTATACTTACATATATTTTATAGCAAGTATGTATTTGAATTTTTTGAGAAATTCACACATATTCAGTTAATAATTAAAAATAAAATCCGGATTTGTGCATGCATTCCACTTCAAGAATGAATAAAATTTTTCAATTACAAGTATAAGAAATATTAGTTTGACTATTTTTCATAGTAACATTTTTAGGGCAAGATGAATAAACATTGGCATTCTCCCAAGAAAATTTATACCGCATTCAACTTCTTTGAGTCCAGTGAATGTTTTTGTCCAATAATAACAAAGTGCTTTCTGAAATATTTTTAGGTTCACATTTTATTATAAATTTATTTAATGATTTTTAAAAAAAAATATGTGTAAAATTATTGTTAACCCTATTAAAAACATCTTCAGATCACGTTGGAATTTTTAGTGCATTCTATGTATAGAAAATTGTTTTTCTAGACATACAAGTTTTGGACCAATGAAAGCAAGGTAAACTTAAATGTGTGTGTGGATAAATTTCATCCTCACTCATGCTAATGTTTGGGAGTATAAGGGTCATCCATTGCTAAGTCAACCACACTATTTTTAGCACAGAGTTTGACCAGCATCAATTCATCGCTGTCTTCATTTTGGCTTTTTTCCAAAGCCCCTTGCTTCATGTTTGTGTCCCAACTCGATACTTTTGAAAAACTTCTCTCTGGGACATCAAGTTTCTAATATGAATGTATTCTGTCTGTATGTAGTGGCTGCAGTACGCAAGTGAACATGGTTGCAATGCTGTGGCCAAAGTTATTTCTGCTGACTCGACATTCGAGTTCCGCCCCAATAGACCTGCTGTGTAGAAAGATTGATGTAGGTTGAATCTAAAGATGGCAAAAATAGTCTTTGAACATTTAGAGGCCTAATGACTGGTTACATATCAAGAATAAAATGTGCTTTAAATTCGAGTTAATTTTTCCTCTTGGTACTTTCGTATAGAATAAAACAGTTATTTGACAGTTCTTATGATTATATCAACTCTAGTTGCGATAGCACTGAAAAAAAAATCGTTTGTTCTTAGGAATTAAAAGTGAATCAGTAAGAATAAATTATTCTTTTGTTTAAAATGAGTCATCACGTTTGTTCCATGAAGAAATGCATTTTAAATGTCTTTGAGTATTAAAAAAAATAATAAATAATCCCTATTTGAATTGGATGATGTTCATTATTTTATTGGTTTTAATTTTGTTTTCACAGAACCCTATTTTTTTCCCTTCTAAAATAAAAGTGGCCTAAGTTACTCCTAACATCAGCTATCTACCAGTGAAAGTTCTGTCAAATTCGGTCTAGCGGTTTCAGAAATTAGCCGAAACAGACAGATAGACAAAAATTTTAAAAATTGATTTTTCATATATCGATAGCTTTTTATAGCTAGCTGTACCCAACCACATTTTCCTGTGGCTTAGTCTGGTTAAAAAGAAAGAAAAGAGAAAGCACACATTTCTAATATCTTTAACGGCTTGCACTTAAGGTATGATTTTTATAAAAAAATGAGGAAATAAACATTAAAAAACATTTTTAAACAGATTTCATTTGTAATTTGTTAACAGAATACTCCCAAGTTAGTATAGTTATTTTGTCATGTTTTGAATCTAAAATTATTTGCATTGTCTCCATAGGGGAGGTGCCAAGTTTGAAAATAAATTTAAAATGACTTCTTGATGTCATAGGTTAATTTTACAATGCTTATGGGTAGATATTTTGTGTTGCTTCATTGTCTGTGTAGATACAGAAATTGTTTGCTGTGTCTACTACTTCAGAGCAGTAGTTACCCCATTTTTCAATACTTCATGAACCATAACGTATAACTTTATAATTTTTGGTTCACTAATAGGATTGAGCTCTATATGGTGAAGTGCTATAGCTATATTTATGCCTTTATTTAATCTTCCATGCCCTAAAAATAAGCTTCATTAAAAGCAATAATCAACAGACTGAATTGCCAATTTTCCAAAAATTGGTTGAGGTTACCAAAAATCGCTAACCTCAGGAATTTTGTTTTTTCGTTTAGTTATTTTGGTAACTAAAAGCTTTTAGTAAAGAATAATCCATGTTCCATAATATGTTATTTTGTTGTTCATCTTTTTTAAACTGAATCTTCATAGAAGTATAAATCATGTCCCAATTTTCTGCATACCATCCAACATTTCTCACGCATCACCAATTGGTGACTGCTGCTCTGTAACACACATCAGTATGTATTAGCATCACTGTAACAAAATTGGTACCACGTGTATCGTACCTTAATATCTAAACAACAAAGATTCTAACATTTTTTTTATGAAAAAAGAAATGGTTGGAAAATAGTGTGATTTGCATGGTGGTAATTTGGCTGTGGTGATGCTAATATTTAAGTACACAGATAACAAATAATTGTCCATGTGAAAAGTAGTCTGTGTCTAGATATAATCCACTCTGTTTTAAAGATATGCCCTTAACTTTGTTGATAACAATTGCTAATCTCCTAATCGAACTGTGAATTGCAAAAATACTCCATCATTATCAACACTTTGTCGTAGATTTCTGCTGCAAAATCCTTGTTTATATTGGAATTTTCCTTGCGTATTTGATTGAAAATATCTTCAGCCTCTCATGTGTTGGATTTCAGCTGTGTCAATTGATGCACGTTTGAAGTTAAATATTTCATTTGCATTTTTTATTTTTTCCTTTTCCTTTTGTTCTTGATTTTTCTTTTTTTTTTCTAATGTTTTGAAATTTTATGTTTTTGTTTTGATTTTTTTTCTTTTCTTTTTAAGTGCAGTTTTAAGTTTTTAAGAAATTTTATGTGCTTTGTTTGATTTTTTTTCCTTTTTAAGTGCAGTGAATTGGCTTCACTAGATAAAAATAATTCCTTGCGGGAAATCAAACTTCGGTCATCATACTTGCAGGGCAAAAGTACTGCAACGAGTGTAATTGCACATCAAACTGAGAAAGAATGGATATCAGCAAACAAGAAAAACAGACAAAGAATGGCACAAACACATGCTGAGGGCACAGCAGAGCAACTTGCAGCCAGACTTGAGGATGCGCATTTGCGAGCACATCATTAGTGTTTTACAACATCAGAAAGATGTTAACCAGAAACAGCACATCTGCATCAAACATGACTTTGTGGTGAGCAATTACACAATGACAGTTACCTTGCATTCGTACAATCCATTGGAAGATTCTAGGTTCAGGCAGTATGTTCTCATCTACAGAATGATTGATGGAAGTATATCCTTATTGCAATGCTCTGGAATTTAAGGGAGAAACAAAATAATGTTTTGTACCACTGAAAAAATTAAACTGCCTCAACTCTGAGAACCACAGAGCCATTAAAAATTTTGCTTGCTAGATATACTGCAGAATCAAAACATTTCCTATATAACATCAGGAAATACAATTCATATTTTTAAGTGACATTGTTTGGATAAATGTGCATTTGTGAACACACCTCTGATTTAATAGAAATATCCATAAGCATTGTAAAACCAATCCATTGCCCTCAAGGAATCCAGAGCAGAGCCATTTAAAATTGATCTTCAAACTTGAGGTCTCCACTTTAAAGACAACATAAATAAATTTAGGTTCATAACATAAGGACAAAAATAAGCCATTTTAACTTCAAGCATTTTGTTAACAAATTATAAATGATATCATTTAAGGAACGTTTTGCATATGTTTTAACATACTAAAAACATGTGCTTTCTGTTTAACAAGACTGAGCCACAGCAACGTGTGGCAGGGTACAGCTAATTGCTTATAAAATTTTGTTATGATGATGATTGCTATGTACTTAAATATATTTAACATGTTGATATGAAAAAATGAAACTTAAAGTTAATATCTTTGTTTGCTGTTCATAGATATGTTGATACTATTATTATTTAGTGTCTTCGTTTTTAGTTGTGTTAATTGTCTAATGTGATATGTTTCATATGAAATGTTTCCATGCCTACTCTTAAAAACTTAATTTTTTTCTCTTTAGGTTTCTAACTATAATTTTCTAAACGAGTTTTCTGTTTCCCAAGGAAGTGAGAATCACCAGTTCTTGCTTTTTCCAGTCCTGGAAAACTTCATACCTGAACCTGTTCTGGTTTGTGTTTGTAAGAAGGTATTATTTTAAAATATCATTTATTTGTAACTTATTATTTCTATTGAAATTCATGTTAAGTATGAAAAATGTGTGGTTTGCTCTTTATTTGAATTTATAATTTGACATGAGAAAAATAATATGCTTCTAAAATAATATTATTAAATTATACAAATACTACAAATATCTCATCTGTTTTCTTATTCATAGAAAAACGGAAATAGAAAAGTTTTCAGTGAATTACTGTAAACATTAATATTTTAAAATAAAGAAAATATAAAATGCAAGAACATACTTTATGTTTGAAATAAAACTTTAAATACAGTTTTTATCTGTATGATCATTGAATTATATTTATATATTAATGAAATATCTTGCAAATTTTCTATAAATACCGTAAAATCCAGTGTATAATGTGCACTTTTAACGGGAAAAACAAGATTGAAATTTACAGGTGCACGTTGTATGCTGGGTATAAAAATGAGAGCTGTAAATATTAAAAAGGATTAGTATAGAAAAAATTAGATTGCTACATATATTGAAATGCTGTTTATATAAAAGAAATGACATTCATTATAAACTTAATAGGTTGTAGTCTATGAATATACTATTTTTTCCCCTAAAAAATTGGAATAATACCCTGAAGAAATGACTTCAAAGCATAAGAGCATTGGGCAAATACATTTCAAGTTCCTTCGTCAAAAGGTGGTGCATGTCACATACGGCGAATATACCTAAAAATTTTAAATTGCACCTTAAAAGTATAGGTGCGCATTATATGCCGGATTTTACGGCAATTTTCTTCTTAGAAACTTAAAAAAATTTAGATTATTATTGTTAGCATTTTCTTAATGTCTTTTTGGCTTCCATTAATGTCTTATAATAGATATTTCATTAAAATCTCTTTAAATAATACTAAATATTATCAACCAATTTTTCCTGTTAAGTTTCTTTCCCACATATTTATAGTCCTTTTCTGTTTCCTTCATATTCATTGAACAGTTCTGTTTTCTGGACAGTTTTGTTGTAATACTACTCTGATTATTCAAACATTTTTAATTGTTCCTTAATATTAGAAATTTGCTTTGAAAATGCTGACAATAAATTGATTGTATAAGAAACTATTTGTATTGATTTTTTATCTGTTCAATGTGCCTATATAAATAAAATTAAAATTGTGCTTATATTCACTGCACTGAAAATCAACTTCTTTAACACTAAAAAAATATTTTCTATGAAAATGTTGGATTGTTATGGATTTGAAAATATTGTAGACAAATTTCATTTTTTTGTTGTTGGGAGAAGTTTGATACTTTTTAAAAACTTATTTCATAAACTTTACATCAAGTTGTTCAACACATACAACCATTGTTGATTTTAAGAAACATTTTATACATTTCAGTTTATTCTTTTTCAGTTAATTAAGCCATAAGTCAGTTTTTTTTTTTAAAAAAATTACAGTAATATATTCAATAATGCATTGTTAATTATTCAATAAAAGTTATAGCATGCCAATTAACATACCATTAAAACCTAATTAGCATATCTATTTTAGAAACATTGTATTGAAGGTGAAATATAAAATTAAATTATCTAATATTGTTACAATATCCTCCTATCTGAAGAAACATTTAATGTAGCTCTGCTATAATTTAAACACCTAAAATAATCACAAACATGTATTGTTTTATTTCTTTTGCCCCTTTTCCTTGTAAGTCCTGAAACATTTAAATTTCCTGCATTGGTTTTTCATTTGGACTGTACTTTTGAATATTGTGCATAAATTATATTCCCATGAAAAATAAAATAAAATGAGAATATATTTTCGCATAAAATTATTATTAGTATACATTTTTCCTTGTATGGATTTAAGATTTTAATTACATTTTCTGTGGTACATTTAAAGCAGTAGTATTGCAGCCCAACTATTCAAATAAATATGTTGGATTCTGTAAGAAAACAAATAGAGTATTTCATTTGTTGTAGACATGTGCTTGGGAGTAAATTAACTTTAATAAAAGTAGAAGCTAAAATTGTTGTGAGTAAATTGATTTACTTAATTTCCCTGTATATAGATTATTATTTTAGTGTACAAAAATATATTGTATGCTCTCTCTTGTATAATTCAAAATAATGCTATTTATTTTGGAAAAGATCTTATGGGAGTCCTAATTATTATAAGGAAAATGACTATATTGTGATCAATTTGTAATATATTTACAAATAATTGTGTTAGACTCTTAGTGTGAAGGATATTTAGGATTCATTTTTAATTTAAATTTTTTAAAAATTTTCTAGAAGTATTTAAATGTGTGTGTTTACAAAGGCATTTGAAAATGTGCTTCAATTAAAAAGCTGTTGGCAATTAGAAAGCTGATAAATATAATGTGGGAAAAGAATTGGATCTGCTACTAAAAATTAAGAACATTTTAAAAGATTGCTGATTTTTTTTTTTAAATACTGAAGTCTGTCTATAATTGTCTGCAACAAATGTAATTTTTAGCTGCTTTTTGAGATTTGTAGCTATAATAGAAGTATTAAGGTTATTTTCACCATATGCACAAGAGTGTGAACTTAACACAGAACATTTTCAGACAGAAAAAATGCCTCAATTTTTACAAAAATTTGTGTCATTGTTGTTTTTAATATAGTGTTTCATTTAAAATAGTGTATCATTTAATATAGTGTATCATTTGTTTATAATATAGTGTTTTAAAAAAATTCAAAATATTTCATAAATGATTCGTTTTCCTTTTAACATGTAAAGGGATAACTCATTTAGCATTATGGTATAGAAGAAAAAATGCAAAACACATTTTTATAAAAGAAAAAATGTGTCAACTCTGATAAAAATGAGTAGTATTATAAAATAATTGATTCTCTACGGGCTAGTGAGGCCAGAATATAATATTAAAGTTTGAGTACTTTTTTATATCGGAAAAAATATTCGAATTTAAGTCCTTTTCTTTAACATTAGCCGAAAACAGCCTTAATATGAGTGCATTATTTCCAAAAGAATTGGTGAGAAATTTTTTTCTGAAGGATTTACTATAAAATATGGTTTGTGTGAGTTATTACTGACAAAATTTGATTTAGAGAGATGGAATGTGTGGTAAAAAGAAAATTTGTTAGTGTTTTAATTTTAGTTGTTTCAAACTGGATTGCAACCAGGAGGATGAAAAAATCTCCTGATCAACATTAGGAAACATCCAAGTGGTTATTTTTAAATTTTCAGTAGAAAAGAGTATAGTAATTAATTATGTATATATAATCCTATTTTTATTCAAAGGAGTATGTCATTATAGGCAATATTTTTATGTTAAAATATTGTTTTGTTAAATGTGCACTTTTTAAATTGTAACTGATCTTACCTATACAATCATTCCAAATTTTTTTTTTAATTTTTTTTTTTTTATGAAACATTTTTTTTCATTATTAGTATTTATATAATATTGAGAACAGCAGTGGTTTCCAATGTATACAGTTTTAGATAATTGCAATACCTTTAGCTAATATTTAATTTTGCTTTTGTTCATCACCTAAAAATGTCACTTCTATTTAAAAAAAACTGGTGAATTTTGGTTCAAAGAAGTTAGTAATATTTAGGAAATTTTATAAAGTAATTCTCAAATAATTTCAGTGACATTAGTCATTTCCTTCTTTAGTTCCAAATGCACATGCAAGTAAATTTAACTGTTACTAAATACAGCTTGTGACTTGTACTGTAGAATTATGATAGAAACATATTTTATCCAAATGTCCACATTTTTTAAAAGTTAGCATATATTTCATGTGGAATAGTTGTAGAAATGTGTTGCCCTGGGGGATTAGATGATACTCAATTTCTAAAAAAAATTTTCTTTTGAAATAAACATAATGTAACTTTCATTTAAAAAGAATACCTAATTGCAAATTTTCTCTGTGGTAACTCCTAACTGTTGAAATAATGCTGCAAGCTATTTTTATAAATCTTTTCTTATATTCTGGGGGTAGTAAATATTAAAATGAATCACTAATATGGAGTTGAGGAGTCCAATAATAATGGAAGAAATCATAAATTCTTGTAAGGAATAAGTTCTGTAATAAATGTTGGGGAAATTTTGTCTGTGTATAATATTTTAGACAGATATACTCCTGGTTTTAAACTTTTTCAAATCACATACAATTATTTATAAATTGATTTTTCTGAAACCACACGATTTATTTTAATGGTTTAACTTGAAAGAATCGAGTTATAATTAAATTTATAGATGTACAAGTGACAAATCCTTTATTATTGCATGTTTTTTTTAATCTATACATATAAATATGTCTGTTTGTAATTTGAAATTAACATCTTTTTACTAAATGCATTTAAAAGTATGTACGGTACTTACATGAAAAAATCAATTTTTAAAATTTTTGTGTCTGTCTATCTATCTGTCTTTCTGTCCGTCTGTTTGTTCCGGCTAATCTCTGAAATGGCTGGACCAATTTTGACGAAACTTTCACTGGCAGATAGCTAATGTTATAAGGAATAACTTAGGCTACTTTTATTTTAGAAAAAAAAATTAGGATTCCGGGAAAATGAAATTAAAACCAATGAAATAGTGAGCAATATCCTATTCAAATAGGGATTATTTATTTCAATAGGACTATTTTTATTCAATAGGGATTATTTTTATTTAATAGGAATTATTTTATTTCGCGAGCCTTCTGTCTCAACGATTGCTAGCAGTTATATCAAACTTTTTTCTTTGATTAGGTTGCTGCCATTCGCCACATTTCCCATTCATGTCTTGATCCTAATGATTTTACAGTCGTTAACTGCATTGTCAAAGGTCATGCGTCCCTTTCACCCCTTGCTCAACAAAAAGCAAAGAAAAAAAATAAAACAAAAAATAAACATAGATTCACAAAATTAGAAGAAAAGTTTTCGTAAACTCTGCAAAGTGAATAAACTTTTTTTTGTTAAATTCCACGTGGACGAAGTCGCGGGTAACAGCTATTTAACTTAAAATAAATGCATCAGAAAGTAACATTAACGTATTACATATCCAGATAAAAATAATGTACACTATTTTTAGCGTTTATTACACAAAATTTGTAACAATGTGTTACTTTTGCTGAGCAGGTAGGTGTTTTCAAAAATCGACCCACAAGAAAGTTACGGGGCGTCATAAATAATAATAATAATAAAAAAATCAGCAATTATATCTAAAGACTTAAAATTTAGCAAACATGGTTTTTTCGTTCAGCTGAGTTATGTAAAAAGCTTTTTTTTGTTTAATTTATACAATTCACGTAAAATTAACTCATGAAAAACTTCTTTATCCTTAAGTCTGTATTTTTTAATTCACCCGTGCGAAGAACGGGTATACCAGCTAGTTTTAAATAAGTCTTCTCTTAAAGTGCATAATACCTGTCAAGATGGAAAGAATCCCAATCTTTAAATATGCATTAATCATGAATTGTATTATTTATATAAAATCATAACTCTTTGCCTCCTTTCTGTTTTTAAATGGTTTCATTAAGGATTCCTTTAAAGATTTTTGAAAATGTATCATTATTTCATTGTTGTTTAAAAATATTTATATTCACAGATAGAGTATATACTGAGAGATATTTCTTTGATTAATAATTGCTTAAATAATTTAACTCTAAACGACTCAGTCATAGTAAACATTACAAATGCAGGATTGACAAATGTATTTCATTATCAATATTTAGATGTACATTCATCATTAATTGTATTGTATATGTAAAGCTGTAGCTCTCTCTGTCTCTGTACTTTGTTTAAAAGGTTCTGAGAATTATAGTGTGATAATCATCAATAAAAAAAATGAAGGCTATTAGGGGAGTATATAATTAATAATCTGTAGATATGCTTTGGTTTCTTGTTAAAATTTAAGTAAGAATTTTAATTTTCTTTTCTGTTACAAAAGCATCAATTTCTGGCTTGCAGTATATTGCATTTTGGATTTATTATTTCTCCTGAGACCAAAGATTTCAAACTCTAAAGGAAAAGTTACTGATGTAGAATAAATATTATATTAATTCTAAAACAACATGTGCCTTAGGATAAAAACTGTAGTACCATTTTCATACCTACATAAAGTTTTAAATTTAAATGTTGAAATCAATTATAAATGTTCTTTCAGTTATAAATTTCATTTTAAAATTTCTAAAACAAAAAATTTTAATCACAAATTGCAAATTTAAAAATAATTTTGCTATTCAGTTTGAGTTGGTGGATGGCATATCTATTATTTAATATTCCTTTGTTGTTACAAAATATGCTCTTATATATGAAAGAGTCAATTTTTTTTGTAGTAGTGAAAATATTTAATATGGTGCTTTTTAATTTTAATGAAGGGAACTTGACTTTTCATAGTTAAAAGCTTTTAAAGAGCTTTGTTGGAAATAATAGTTTCGTGTTTGAAATATACTTTTGTCCATTTATTCCCCCTGGACCCTTGAATGAAGCACTATGTCCATTCTTGTATAAAAGTTTTTGCATTATATAATATTGAAATTCTTGTATGTACTAAGCTGCAATATTTACATATTCTTTTAAAATATTTTTTTTTTCCTTTTTTTTTCCAAAATTTTATTTGTGTATATTCAGGGAGAAAATTATAAGTTTTACAACCATTTACTTTACCAATTTAACACTCATGCAAGAGGTAAGTACTTTGAGATAACCATTCATATGTATTCATAATTATTTTAGTATATTCATACATTCCCCCTGAAAGTAATAGTAAATAAATTTTTTCCCCATTGTCAGTTCTTCTTATTCATGCCTTATAAATCATGATCGGTATTATTTTTCTGTATGTTAATGTTAGAAATGATACTATTTGGAAAAAAATGTATGAATAAGGTCTATTAATTCAGGTAACAAATTAAATACTTTATTATTCCTTTTTCTCTCTCTAACAAACTGATTTTAAATAACATTTATTTCTTCCTATAGTCAAAATTAGTATATAATGTGCAAATAATGTATTTTTAATTATAATTATCTTTAATGTAAATTTTTATCTAATGTTTTTCAGTTAAGCATTTTCTATACTTGTTTATTCAGCCTGGTTTTAGTCCTTCATTATGCATTGATATTTTTCCTTAAATTTTGAATGCTCTAACTCATTCTAAATTGATATATTTGGATGCAATAGATGCCTATTCAAACCCAATAAAATTAGCATTACTTGACAAACCCAAAAGAATTTTAATCTTTGTAGTGATATTGTTAGCACTATAACACACATTGTAGAGAGGCTCGTTCTTGTTAAGTCTTTCCAGGCTATGAGTCCTGTTGGTAAGGTGTTGTAGTTTGCACTGAGGTTGCCAACTGAGGTGTATTCATCTACACTTGAGCCGTTCTCCGAAGCATTCAATGCATAGTTATAATTTTTTTTCTATATATTTGTCATTGAATTTTCACTGAAACTACATTTTTTTCCCCTATTTATCAGCATATATATACCCTAGAATCAATTTAATTTTAAAATTTAAAATATTACTTAATTAAAATTAATTTAAAATACATTTAATTAATTGTGAAATATATTTTCCCTCTTTCTAACAAACATTAATTATGAAACATTTATTTCTTCCTATAATCAAGATTAGTATTTAATGTATTTTTAAATCTATTTCTGTATTCAGCCTAGTTTTTGTGCCTTCATTATGCTTAAG
>BMAU01012739.1:0-40510 GCA_019973935.1 Trichonephila clavipes
CCTCTCGCGTTCTTTTCTTCTCTCTCTCTAATGTCCAAAGAGTTTTTTCTCAAGAGTCTCTGTTTTTACAGTTTCCAGTTCTTGCTTTTACTTTGATGCGCCTGCGCGCGAAGACTGTGTTTTGCTTTTTGGCTGCATGCCACAACGGCCAGCCTGACTGTACGCTGTCCGCAGCGGTATTTCCATGGAGACCAGAGGAGAATCTGAAACATACAAAAAAAAAAAACGGAACAGACAAGGACTATACGACAAATATATAGAGATTAAACATATCATAATTTTTCTGAACTAGACAGTTTCTCCATCATGTGAAGGCACCTCTTCGACATCCGGAAGGTTCCACAGGAAAACATTGTGTTTCACAGGCATGAGAACGTCTTTTTTAACAAGTTGATCTTTGTTGAACGCATCGATATTTTCCTCTGTAGAGTTCTTGACGTCTGTTCAAAAACGATTTTTCTTTTTTCCTTCGCTTCCACTGCCAGGGCTGGAAGATCCTTCGGAGCAACACAAAACCGTCGATGTTCACTCTTCATAGGTAAAGGGTTAGGTGAGCGGGAGATAAATTCCACGGAACTCGTTTCATGGCACCATTGGCTTTCTTACACACAATACCATATACTCAGAACATTTTCCTTACAATATTCAATTTTAACTTAGTACCTTTAATTTTATTACATTTATAATCCTTAATTAGAGAACTGAATCATTTCTAGTATTAAAGTTTTTAACATGATAAATCATAACTAGAGTTTTCTATCACATTTGAAACAGAAACATTTGGAAAAGAAACACCACAATCTGCACTCAAAGAGGATTCACTTTCACTTAATAAACATCGCTCTTTGCGTGGCCTAGTTTTTTATTTCAGAATATACACTGGGATGTATAATAAATTCTTCGGTCAAGGTCGGTGATATCGCCGTTCGCACACTTAAGCTAGTAGAGTGTTGATTAAGAGAAATATTTATGGGTTTAACTTCTACTATACGCTGTTCGCCAAAACATGAACTTAATGTTATGATTTCTTCGGAAGGTGTTTGCACTCTCATTAGTGAGGAATTTAAAAACTGGGATCTGGCAACCTGAATCAATCAATGCTGTTACGGGCTGATTTTCCACAAAATGTTTACGTATTGAAGATTTGCGCATTCATCGCCATTTTGTTTTTCGCCTTCGATTTTCAAAAGTATTCACGTTTATTTTATTATGGATGATCATTAGATTCTTTAGGTTTAAAACGCTTCTCACAGTCTCTTGCGCAATGAGATGAAATCACCGCATATATAGCAATTTCTTTTATTTTCTTTCAAGATATTGGGGGATAGTTCTCTTTAACCTTTGGTTTAAAGTTTCGTGGTCTATTTTTAAAGGGTCTTTGGGGTATATCCATAAGTAATAGGAATTTCTTTATGTGATCCGCTTCTAGATGAAATATAATATCACACTCTTTTAGCTAAATCAATAGGCCTAAACCAATCTTTCTGCTTCTCGAATGCCAATATGGAGTTGCAGTTTCTTATTTAAAGTTTCATAATTTATCAGAAATTATAAGATCACATAGAGATTCAAAGGAATTAACTTTTCTTAACGAACAATAATGCTGGAAGTTTGCCGTCAATCTTGCAGCAAATTGATGTATGTCTCGCCTGATGATTTTACAGCATTTTTAAATGAGTTTAAACACTCGCGAGGGGTTAATTGGAATTCTCTGAGTACTATAGATTTTAGTTTTTCATGGTCATTTAATTCCTCTTCTTTAATATACAGTAAGACGTTATGAGCTCTTTCGCCCAGAAGATTTATTAAAATTTCAGATTTATATTCGTCATTTATTTCTTGGTTAAAAATGCGCGTTCTAATGATTGGAAGAACAGATTAAAATTTTCAGATCTGGTGGGAACAGGAAGAGATAAAGTTTTTATACTTTTTATCATATTTTCTATGTTAGTTTCGAACTGTTTTTCTTCGACTTTAGCTGCAGGATTTAAACTTAATGCTTTATTTTTAGCTAATTGAAGTTCGATTTCTTTTCTAATTTTGTATAACTGAAGTTTCGCGAGCTCAATTTTTGTTCTGAAGTTACCTCTCTTTCGTTTTGCGATACTCTCTCATCTATACAGTTTTGAATTAAAGTTTTAACGAAATCTGGATCACTTTCAAATGTACTACTGTTCTCAATTTTAGTCTTTAGTTTAACTATAGTGTCAGTACTTTGCACAGTACCGTCTAGCTCCTCAACAACTCTTATGAGATCCCTTTAAGAGCGTTTTTATACATTTTAGAAAAAATTGAGAAAGATCCTACTTTTTTTTCTGGCTCCCTTGTTGCTCGCACGTACGATGTATCCAATAAAAACGTTGATTCCACTGATTTCACCTCTTCGCAGGTTATATCGTTAGATGAAAATAGTTCTTGAAATTGTTCAAATTGGTTCGCAGGTGTTTGTGGTGGTTCCAACCTCACACAGGCGGAATATTCACACTGAGTTAGTTCCAACCTCTACACAGGCGGGATTTTGAGGGTTCGTTGAAAAATACACCTCTACACAGGTTATTTTGTTATTTGTTCCGACCTCTACACAGGCGGAATATTTGTCGATGGTTCGTTGAAAAATACACCTCTACACAGGTTATTTTGTTATTTGTTCCGACCTCTACACAGGCGGAATATTTGTCGATGGTTCGTTGAAAAATACACCCCTACACAGGTTATTTTTGTTATTTGTTCCGACCTCTACACAGGCGGAATGAGTTGAAAAAACCTCAACCTACACAGGTTGAACGAAGTTTCCGAAAATGGCGGCGCGTCTCCTTCACGGACGCTGTTGTTCATTGTCCAGACTTTGGTTCAAAATCGAAATTTTATCTATCGCGGCCGAGCCCCCATAATTTGTGGGAGACAACAAGGGGTCCAATACGTTGGTCTATCTTATTTTATTTTAACATTAAACAAAAAATTAATTAAAAAGGTAGATAAGTTTTTACAGATAAGTTTGACGATGATATTCAGAAGGTAACGCCTGCTCGCGCACCTCGCGTTCTTTTCTTCTCTCTCTCTAATGTCCAAGAGTTTTTCTCAAGAGTCTCTGTTTTTACAGTTTCAGTTCTGCTTTTACTTTGATGCGCCTGCGCGCGAAGACTGTGTTTTGCTTTTGGCTGCATGCCACATATATATATATATTCTAAGAATGAAAATGTTGGAAAAAGAAATTTTTCTAAATGAGAGAGAGAGATTTCGTTAAATAATTTCTGCTACATGTTTTATACTTTCTTGATTATCTCTAATTGTAACTATAAGAAAGTCAATAATTAGTGTGTGAAAATTCTTTAAAATAATATGCAAAATCTAAATAAGTTTTTGGAAATTATAATTTAATGGCTAATTTATTTTTGCTCGAAAACGTATCATTTTATGTCATATTCGTATTAATTTTCGAGCAGTAGCTTTACAGGAGGAAACATACTTTTAGAAAGGAGAAAATTGATGTGCTTCGAGAGTGACACAACATCGATCAGTAAAATACTTCTTAAGATGAATCCAAATTCCATTAATGATTATATCTTCATTATACATGCCTGTTATAAAACAAACTATTCTCTCTATAACAAAACCCCTGATGAAGGGATTCAAGTGGTACTCTATTTCAGGACTTTAGATTTAAAACCCTGAATGAAGATTTGTATGTGTGAGCATGTTAGAAGAGGAAACCTCTAAAATAATTGCAAAAATTGAGAATTATGTGAATAAATGTGTTGATGATAACTTGAATGAATAATATGGATGTGATGTGGAAGTTAGAACAGTGAGGTGTTTCTTATACAATAGCCCCGAATCACTTTATTTATAGTATTTTACTAAAGATAGAAAATAAAATTTATGTATAAGTTTATTTATATAGTTAAGTTTATAATAGCTAAAATTTTTGCAGTATATTTAATTCTAAAATTTAAAAGGAAACAGAGTATTAGACGAATTTTTTAGAAATGTGAATAAATGAGTCTTTCACACATAAAAAAAACAAATAACTAATTACAAAAATGAAATTAAGCTAATAATTTAAAATATCACTTTGCCTGTACAAATTCATTCTGATATAAGAACGAATTCATTTACCTTTAAAATGTACATTAATATTACCAATAAATATATATTATAAAAAAAAAAACATAAATTTTCTTTATTTATAAGTGACTTCTTTTTTTCTTACATAAGGATAAAACTCGAAACATGTAATTCATTTTCAAAGTATTATTAATCACAGTAAATGGATTATTAAAAATTATATAACAATTTTTTTATTTGTAATTGAGTTCCTCATTTACTAAGCTCAAATATATATTTCTTCTACAAAAATTGAATCCATTAAAAATATTTTGATTTACGTGAATGAAAAAAAAAGAACCGGATTGTTATTTTACAGTGAAAATTTCATACGCAAGGGAATTTAGCTATTATACTCAAGACACGGAAGAAAAAACTGCCTGAAAACAATCTCCCAAATTGGGACAAAACTTTTATGTTTCAATAAACCACTACGGTATAGAAAATGCTATAACGCCAAACCAGGCAACCCAGAATAATGACGTCATTGCACATCTACCGATGACAAGCAACCTCTTTTCCTTTGACCGTGCGGAAGAGGAATGCCCGAGGGTGTGAGGAACTCAAAAAGTGCTTTTTATTTTAACGCTACGCGAAGATTGGAGGTTTGTCTTTTGAATGTGCTAAAAATATTGGATAGTTTTGACTTTTCAAGTGGTTTCGAGCGGGTGAGATCGTTTTGCTTGAATTTTATTTTGTATTGAAATTTAGTTCATTTAACTTTTATTCTATCTTCGGATAAAGAGATTTTAATTTTTAAGTATTTACACAAGATAGTGTATTTATACAAATTGAAGTGTTGGAGTAGGAAGACAAAATGGGTGATCACTACCCTCACCCATATAATAATATGGAGGTAGAAAATACAAACTTTTTCATTCAATAAATATCGGTGTAATTTAACAGATATAGAATTATATTGACCAAGTTTGCGGAAAGACAAAATTTAAATACGAGTCCAAATATTACAATTTTCTTAAAATCAGAAAATAATTTTCAGAATGGTAATCCACTTAAACTAAAGGAAAGTATAATGAAAAAGCGTTCACAATTAAACAAAGGATTCTGAGTATAAGCAAAACAAGAAACGGCGAGATCATAATTAAAACAAATAATTGCGAGACCACCAAAGAAGCTTTAAAAATTAAAGAAATTAATGGTGTAAAAATAAGTACAAGATTGTCCTTTATTGGCCTAACCAGTAGTTATATATTACAAGGAATGGACACAGAATATACAATAGACGACATAAAATCGGAATTAGAAAATTACAATTATGCAATTTTTGATATCCAACGCGTTTTACCAAAAAAACAGAATCTGGATTTAAACCTATCAAAACAGTTAAAGTTACCCAAATTGGATGCAGTATTCCCGAAAGAGTTCCAATAGGATTTGAAATGATTAAAACTAACCTCTACTATGAAAACTTAGGCAATGCACAAACTGTTGGAAATTTGGACACATTCAAAAATTTTGTAGAAGCTCAATAAAATGCCGTATTTGCTCACTAAGCCACTCTGAAAACATCTGCAAAGAAATAAAAAATAAAAAAATGTAGCTCTTGTGGAGAGAGGCATGAAGCTAACGATAAAAATTGCAAAAGATATCAAGAGGAAGTTGAAATCTTAAAAATTAAAGTACAGCAACAAATCTCGAGAAACGAAGCAGTTGAGAAATTCCTAAGGAAAAAAACATCATACTCGGCCAAAACATATAATGATCAAACAGAGAAGATAGAAAATCTTGAAAAAAGTTTTGCGAAATTGGAGATGAAATTTGAAGAAAACAATAACATATTTGAAAAGAAATTAGAACAAATAATACAACGCTTCCCGACAGAACTGAATACCATGGTAGCACAAATTAATTTGAGCTTTTCTTCCCTAATGGAATCCCCTATGGAATCCACATTAAAAAAGTTGCATCCAATATAACAATTCCAAAGATGAGGATTGTCTCATAAATAGAAAACAGAATGAAAAAGCAAAAAAGATTCAAGAAAATATCAGAACAGAGAGGAAATACATTAGAAAGATTTGTAGAAAAAAATATAGAAACTTAAATAAATAATCAAATTTACTTATATTTTTTTTCTCGCTAAAAACTCAATATTAATCTTTTCTTTTTTGAATATATAAACTAATTCGTAGTATCCCACCTTTTTTTCGTTTTAAATTATGAATATAATCCAATGGAATGCACGTGGAATTAAAAATAAGAGGTCAGATATTCTTTTCATGCCAATTTTTCAAAAAGCAAGTATTTTAATAATTCAAAAAAACTTGGTTACATCCAAATGATATTTTCACAATTCCCAATAAGAATATATTCAGAATTGATAGGAAAATCAAAAGAGGAGCTGGGTTAATGCCAGTTTTAAATAAAGATATTAGTGCAATAAAAAAAAAAATATATTCTCAGAAATTAATGAAGACTTAGAAATTTTAATAGTCAGAGTTCAGATAGATTTAGTTCCTATCCCAATTTTTAATATATACATCCCACCGGTAACTTTAAAGACATCAATTTATCTAAAATAGCATCATATATTGATAATCACAGTTTAATATTGGGAGATTTCAACGCATTTCATGAGATATGG
The DNA here is from genome assembly GCA_019973935.1 of Trichonephila clavipes. NCBI lineage: Eukaryota > Metazoa > Arthropoda > Arachnida > Araneae > Nephilidae > Trichonephila > Trichonephila clavipes. Next base: position 6,710 of record BMAU01012739.1, read on the forward strand.
GGATCAAAAATTCCAGTGCTTCTGAAAAAAGATTTTTGACTGGATGACTTAATATTATTAAACGATAAAAGTCCAACTTATCTCCATTCATCGGGAATTTTCACATCTATAGATCTTTCTTTAGCATCTATAGATTTAAATTATGATTTATCCTGCTCCACAAATACTGATAATTTTGAAGTGACCAATTCCATATAATTATTAATTACAAAAGAACAAACAGCTCAGCAACTAATAATTTTAAACAAAAAACAAATTGGAACAAATTTATCAATAAAATTCAACACAATTTAAATGAAAACATAAATATAGATATTATAAAAGAAATTTAAAAAGCTCAAATCTTATCTCAAGAATCAGAAAAAAAAAGTATGTATGTAAGCGAGTATGATGTATTTTCAATTTACATCACCCCTTTTTGTCAGGAACTTGTCCTATTTTTTCCTTTTTTTTATCTTTGCAAAGGCATATTTTTTTTCCTTTTTTTTTTTTTTAATGTAAAACATTTACTACCAACAGTTTTCAATGGAAGTCATTCATGAATCACCGTTCATTTCATGATTTTGTAACTTTTCGTACCCTCCCCCCACTTTCAGAAACCAATCGTTGCTCTTCGCCCATTTCATCCCCCCCTTCTCCCCGCTGACACATACGCTTCCCAAGGGTTTTTCGTCATTGATGCCTTTTTGAAAACCTTCAATTTGGCGCTTTTTGGCGAAAAAATTTTTTGGCACCAAAAACACCAGTGGGTCCTCCTAGGATTTTACCGCAGGTGCTGTAGTACATTACACTATACAAAAATAAAGTTTAAATTTTTTATGTGTTGAGACTTTGACTGTGTAAAATAGATATTTTTCAGACTTGTTTAATATTTGATTATTTTTTGTAATCCCAAAACTTGTTAATGATTGTTACAAAACTTCCAGTCTAATGTCACGAGATCCCAAATACATTATCTGCATATTTCTTTATTTCTGAGTGAATGCTGAAAATTACTAATTGCTCTATCTCAATGTGCTCCAAGATATAGCCTTTCAGTACAACTACAGTAGCAATTCTTAAAATGGCATAACAAAATTTGTGATTTTAATTAATGTATTTTATATGTCAAGGGACATGTTTTTGTTCCACTACTAGACTTTGCTCATGCTGTTGTTGTTGCCCATTCCCCTGGATCTGGCCAAGTCAGACAAGATCCATTGAATCATTAAATCTCAAATATAGAGTACAAGAAGGAGATTGTGTCATGCAATGACTGTTAACGGTTCTTTTAAAAATGCAAGTGTATTTTTTAGCATTGTAGTAAATAATTTTGTATACCTGACAATGACCATGAAAAGTTCATACCAGTACTGCTATAGGGCTCATGTGTAATAAATTTATTGTGCTTTTCAACTTAAAGAGGTGCTCATATAAGAGGTGAGTTTTGAAAGTATATAAGACTTTTTTCATGTAAGGGAATATTAATCTCTTAAAGAAAGGGTAGGGTAGATACCATAGTGCTATGTCAAGCAAAATCCAAATCTTTCATAATTCTGTTAAACAGCTTGAAATTCTTTTTTTTCAAATAATACCAATCTGTACTGAAGTTTATTGACATAAAAATTTCAATACTCTTCTCTTTTTCCGCTCAAGATAAGAAAATAATTATAATAAAACAATCCCAGACCATATCTAATCAAACAAGATGCATGAAACTGGTTCTTTTAAGCCAGTAACGTGAAACAATACAATACTACTTCCCCACATAATTGTTTGCTTTGCTCTTAATTATTTGTAAGTTATTGCAGAATTATTTTTTTGTATATGGGAACATATTTTAATCCAAGAAAAGTTGCACACTCAAGGCTAACATTAGTGGTTGTGCAGGTTGACATAGTCACCCCAATCTTTTTTATAATTATTACTGTACACAATAAAAATCGTAATTCCAGTGAATAATTTAATAAGAGGAAGTATATTTTTACCTACTTTTAAATGATTTTTCAATTTTCCGTTGATAGTTTGAGAAAAAATCTAATTAAACTGAACTAAAATGTTTCAAATGTGGGTTACTTTTATAAAGGACACAAATCGCAAACAGTTTACACTAACATTACAGGAATAATATTTGCTGGCAAAACTGTCATATTTTGTTTAAGTTATTGTAGTTTTTTTTTTCCTTTTATGATCAAGAAATAGCATGTCAAACTTTTTCTTGCTTGTATCTTTTTGACAGTGAACAGTGTATCTTGTGATACACTTGCGATTTCCTATCTTTTTTTAATGGAGTTCTTTAGGAAGCATTTGAAAATCTTCCTTTCGACTCAAATGTTTCATATTCATCTCTTTTTTCAAATTTATTTTTGCTATCATGTTTAATATCCATTATTTCATCAGGTTTTTCCTGTGCTTGATCAATTTCTTTTTCCAAAGTTACAATTTCATCCAATAGAGATCGTAAATGTCAATTTCTTTTTTTTTTTTTTAAATTTTGTTCATTTTCAATTATAAACCATAATGAGTCATACAACACAGCAATCGCAAATACAAAGTTTTCACAGGGGAAAGTAGCCTGTTCATAGAAAATATTTTGTAACAAAAGTGTTTGCACAGGAAACTCATTCAGCCCAAATGGCGTAAGATTTTAAAAAACATTTGCCTCCCCAAAAGAGGGAGATATGTGACAAATACATTTTAGTTCCCATGAAGACTGTCATGTTGGAAGATTCTCACAAGGTCACTGGTAACAAACATACAGTTTTTCCTGAATTAAAGATTTCATGAGTCTGGGGTGAATGTGCCCAGCTTGACCTCTCCAGGGTTAAAGGTTCATTTTCAAGTTTACAAAAATGAACAATTTTACATATGTTTCTCTTATAGACTTCATTATCAGAAAAATTTCAAGAATTAAAGTTTAATATCTTATTTTATTGATCTGTTTAGAATGTGCTGTACAGTATTATTTTTTTGAATTCAAATCATATTTGTCTGCAATCTTTGGCTCATTGAACATTTAATATTAGTTCTTTTATTTATTTGGAATGTTCTGAAATATGTTATTTATTTTTAATTTAGTGTTTGTAAGCTTTATATATGTTAACTTGATCAAATGTATTATTCTTTTTTAGGTGCTACTATTGTTTATTGCCCTTTTAAGTAACTTGAGCCAAACCTCCTGAAGTGAATTCCAAATTCACAGAAGAGTTGTATTATCTCTTGGAACATTTCAGTTATGGTGGTCTGATATTTATTTTAACTTGGCACAATTTAGATGGTAATGATGCAGCATTTTATTCGACTTCTTTTATATAGTTTATTTAAAATACTATATACCATATTATTATATCAATATGATGAATAGCTGATAAAATCAAAAATATTTTGAAGTATGTTATAATCTAAAAGAAGATATATATAACATGAGCAACTTGTTTATCTGATCTCATCAATGCCTTTTCTAAATCAAATGTTATTGAAAAAATTGGAGAGATAAAATTTTAATGTCATGCTAAGTGAAAATAAAAGTAATTCTTTGAAATTGTATATGCCTATACAGTACGTCAAAAGAAGTGTTGAATTCCATTTTGCTTCAAACACTTTGGGCAGTCATTTTTCTGAAAAAGGTTATGGTATGGATTGGTTCTGTTTTTTTTTTGCAAGAAACCAGATATTATTGTGATGATGGGTACTTGTGATCTAAAATGTTAATGTGAAATTTATAATTTTGTTTCTTATTTATAGACATTTGAACATTATACCTTTTTTCAGTTTCTTCTCTTTTCAAGTTTTCATTAAACATTTGGCTTCTATTTTTAATGTGAAAATGCATTTTAAAATTATATATTTGTAGTTACATTAAGAAAATCAAAAATGGATAGTTACTTTAATTGATAAAGATATTACATTCTAATAAGCATAGGATTTAAATTTAATAAGCATTGATAATTTTTAAAAGCTAAGTATTTGAAGTTTTTTTTTAAATCAACTGTATTAAGGCTGAAATATTCCTCACCCCTACGAAAATACATTTAAATATGATTCTCATATTAAACCCCTTTAAAATTGTCAATCTCTCGGTCGGGATGCGGGGTAGGGGCCTACTAAGTCTAGCGTTACAATTTCATTTGGATATTTCGAAACTATAGGCATTAAACGACCAGCTGGTAGCGCGTTTTTATAATTAAACTTTTGACATCGGTCACAGGTTGAAACATATTCAAATATATATTTTCTCATAAATGGAAAATAGCACGTGTCACGAAGTTTAAGATATGTCTTCCTCTTTCCGAGATGTCCTGCCAATGGCAGATCATGGAATTCTTTCATTATATCTTTTCGAAGAGAACCAGGAATATAAACTCTTAGTTCTCCTAGAGTAGAAAAATACTTCGCGTAAAAAGAGGAGACCATTTATTAACTTGAAGTCCTGGGACCAACTCTCGCATATCGTCGCATTAACAGAACCGTCATCAGGGTTTTCTAAGTATCGATAAATATGTCCTAATTCAGGATCTTCCCTCTGTTCCTTAATGAATTGTTCACGGGAACTTATTGTGAGGGCTCTAAGAGCTGCGCACGAAATTTGCGATCCCTCGACACTGTCTACTGGATTTCTTGATAAAAGGTCTGCGACCACGTTTTGAACACCAGGTCTGTGTTCCCATTCTATGTTAAACTCTGACAATTTCAATGCCCATCGGATCATCCTACTTGATAAATTCTTACCATTGGTTAACTTCGTTAACGCTGCGTGATCTGTAATCACTTTCACAGGTAGGGGTCCAAAATAAGTTTTAAACTTATTTAGAGCCCAAATTACCGCCAAACATTCTCTTTCGGTAACCGTATAATTACGTTCTGCTTTATTAAGGGTTCGAGACGCGAAAGCAATAGGCTTTGATTTTGTTGAAGCACAGCACCAATTCCGACCCCACTTGCATCAGTGAATAAATTGAACTGTTCAGAAAATTTGGTAATTGCAAAATCGGTGTCTCCGTTAGTGTGCGTTTGATCTGATCAAAAGATTCCTGTGCTTCTCCCGACCAGTTAAACTTCGCCCCCTTTTTCTTTAATTGGTACAATGGTTCGCATATATCTGCGTATCGCGGAATAAATTTTTGGTACCAACCCGTCATCCCTAAAAATTTTGACACTTCTATTATTTTGGGAGGTTTCATTTCCGTAATTGCCCGAATTTTCTTATTGTCAGTTTCGATTCCTTCTTTACTAATAATCAGGCCTAAATATTTGAGTTTGTCACGAGCGAAGTGACATTTTTCTTTTATTTAACGTTAGCCCTGCGCCTCGTAGTAAGGTAAAAACCTGAGTTAAATGATCTAGATGGTCATTGAACGATGGAGATGTAATAATAACATCATCCATATAAACGGACACGAAACGCCCAATAACAGGTTGGAGGATTATATCGATAGCCCTTTTGGAAATTAGGCGCCGCCCCAGAAAGACCAAAAGGCATGCGTAGGAATGCAAAAGTGCCATTGCGAGTGATAAACGCGGTTTTTTCTATGTCCTTTGACTAATCGCCAACTGAAAATAGCCACTTCTGAGATTTAGAGTGGACATTTCGTTGGTGTGAGGTATATTGGTGAGTAAGTCATCAATAACCGGTAATGGATATCGAGGATATTTGGTAATTGCATTTAGTTTCCGATAATCGATCGCGAAACGATACGCCTCGGAGAATCTGGAGGAAGGTCATTGTTCTTTCGAGTTAATACGACTGGAGATGCATAGGGCGAATTAATAGGACAAATTGTACCATCCCGTAACATTTTATCTATGTGATAATCGATGATGCCTTGTTTGACCCGGTCGTACTTGTATGGTCTCGACACTACCGGTCCTTTATCTCCAGTATCTATCTCATGATATACAACATGCGTTAATCCCGGTTGATCGGAAAATAACCCTTTAAAATTATTAAATAAGGCTTTTAATTGCCTCTGTTGCTCGTCATCAAGTTTCGATTCTGTGAGATCAATATCAACGAGTTTCGGCTCTTTAGGCGTTTGTTTGATCAGATGATCGGGAATGATTAAGGATTTCTGATCAAAATCTAATGTTAATCGCGACGCCTTCATAAAATCAATCCCTAGAATGCACTGATACTGCATGTTATCAAGTATATGGAATTCCCAGGGTTTCTGAAATTCCCTGATTCTAATTTGTAATTCGACTCTACCCAAATGATTGCACGGGGCTCCTTGTGCTGTCACGACTCTGTCTTTCGTCTTTTGACGAGGTCGGTATGAAAATAATTGCGGTATACCTCCTCCGAAATAAAAGATTTCTCTGCTCCCGTATCCCATAGTGCTGTAATAAAGGTTTCATTTAATAGAATAGGGACATACGGTAATTCGACTGGGGTCATTCTTATAGAGGATACTCTGATAGGCCGATGATCCCAAACTGGAGGATTTTCCGTACCCCGCGATCGATTACCTCCATATTCACATCGATCGCTTAAAAGTTTAAATTTCTATTTCGTTCATCTTGACCTCGAAATGAACTATTTCTCGACCCGCTTTGTCGACCGCCTTGACTGTGGAATGGTTGATCCGATTGTCCATTTTGGCGTTTACCCTCGAATCTGCGATTATTTGTGAAACCTTGGTTTTCGAACCGATTAAATTCTCTTTGTGGTCGGCTATTATTGGCGTATCTCTCATTATTTCTGTTTTCCCTCCAATTTTCCTGTCTATGCCGGGTATTAAAACTATTGTTTTCATGAGGGCCTGAACTTCTAAATCCCTCACTCGAACCTCTGATTTGCCTATGCATAAAACGTTCTTCGTATTTATCAACGATTTGTAGGAGATTGGCAGTATTTCGTGGATGTCTAACTTCGACATAATCCAAAATTTGGGGTTCTAATCGACTGATGACGTGATCTATTAATTTTTCCTCCGACATTTCTAGTTTAAGTATTTTATGAATTTTCAACAATTCATAAATAAAGTCCGAAGGCTGTTGATCTCGTCTTTGTGATGAGGAATAAAATCGCGTTTCTAGTTCTGACCTGTTTCTGACCACGGGAAATTGTTCTGACAATGCCTGTTTTAAGTGCGCGTAGTCTGTTGTCTTATCTTCAATGACTCTATAACCTAGAACTTCGAACCAGTCGAGTGCTCGACCTTTGAGATGACCTTTCAAGTAAGCACATGCCAGTTGTGCAGGTATCTCATAATACGCGAGATTATGATCAATATTCTCCAAAAATCATCTATGTTCTCAATTCCCGAAAAATATTGTTCCGGAATGATTCTAAAACTGGATCCGACTCTATTCTCGGGATTTATACGTTGGGCGCCATTGTAATGATCCCTAAGGACCTCACTTTGAGAACTAGGATAATTAGGAGACGTAAATGAACCAGTAGCCATTTTTATAAATAACTTTCTTTATTTGAATAACTTTCTCAATTAAAATCAAAGACTTATTAACAAATCCGAATAATAATATTATGAGGTTTTAATTATAATAATCTTCAAATTAACTCAATTAATTAATAATCTAATTAATCAATTCATTAAATAACGATCACGCAGAAATTACCACGATAAGAGATCCCAGAATTATATTCAATAATGTTCTTAATGAACATTTAACTTTAATCTCACTCTTAAAACTTTAATGAGACTTTAAATATAATTTTATATTTACCACTCGTAGTCTCAATCCTTCTTGAGATTAAATTATCAACAATATTCCAATTCAAAATTACTATAACTCTATGTCACAATGTCTATCTCCTACTGTTCTAACTTTACTATTTCGTTTGACTTAAATACTGAATCTAATCTGCATAATAAGGAATCCTGTCCGCTTTTTGGAGTTGATTGGAAATAGGTAGGGAATTAAATTTCCCTAAAAAGGTCGGTTCAGAAGGTTAGTGATAAAGTTCCGTATAGATTCGTCACACATGTATGTGTTCAATTTTATTTCTGTTCCATTTTTTTACCTTCATGTTCTGAAATAAATTTTAAATTACTTATATGTTTCATTTTTCAAGATCATGCTCCTCGTTTTCATTGTATTCCCATAAAATATATATAATGTGAAATGCAAATATATTTTCACATAAAATTATAATTGGTATAACTTTTTTTTTCTAGTGTAAAGATTTTTCTATTGTACCTTTTGAATTTTTCTGCTATATCATTAATCAAATTATTTAAATGATTATGTAGGGTGATGTGAACAAATTTTTATCAATGCGAATGTGTGTTTTTAAGCTAATAATGCAATATGGTAAAATATTTAAAGTGCAAACAAAAGGCCGTTGAAGTTATTTTTTGCTTTGAAATTCAAATGTGTGTTTTCCACTTCATTTGATTGATAATTTGATGTGAGAAAATTATTTTTACTCATCAAAAATGCTTTCCCCATAATGCAAAGTATAATAATATGTTTCTCAAACAATACTAAGAAAAGAGGATCTGTGTTTCAACTGAAAAAGAATATCATCTGTGTTCTGATTCATTGAAAAAAATGCAAGTAAAACGTTTCAAATGAGAATTAGAGTAAATATGCATATTTAGAAAAGTAATTAAAAATATGAGCTACAGAATCGTATAGTTATCATTTTCAGATACCTTTGAATTGGAAATCTACTGGCAACTTGAAAATTAATGTATATGATGTGTAAAATTGTTGAGATCTTTTATTGAAGGGCTGTGAAAGATAGCTTATTTTTTGGGGATTGTTGGGTCTCTTATTTTCTACAATAGTAGGAATTTCTTAGATGAGTTTTGAGTTTGTAGCTCTGTTAAGAATGTTGATATCTTAACAAGTGTTGTTTATTCAAAGGGCGTGCTTACGTCCGCCTTTTGCCAGAAAGGTTTACAATCAAATTAAGTTTTTGTGCATTAGCACAATTAAACTCGAATTAGAGATGGAATTATTAGAAAAAAGAATTTTTTTTTTTAGTTTTAGCTATAGTTTTTATACAGTTTAAAAACTACAGACAAACATTATGAGCTAAAACCACTACAATTTCCTATAGCTGAGTGTATGTATCTATATAAATACAGTGTTATTGAAAATTCATTTTTAATATTGCAAAAATACTAATTTTTTGAAAATGTCTATTATATATAAATGACTATTTAGGTATGCTTATACAGACATTTTAAGTTGAATTGAAAAATGTGATACATATTTTTTTTACATTACTATATTTCAACTATTTGAAATCCTAAATAATGTTTTGAGGTAAACTTTAGAAAACCATACATCAAAGAAGAGAAATCAGAATATTTAATTTCAGGAGGAGCACAGCATCATTTAGGAAAATATATGTTTCTTAGTTATACTTTTATAACACTTGCACACTTTTTCTTAGAGGATATGTAATTAAAATTTAGGATGGAATCCTTCAGTTTTCTGGTAGAATATTTTTTTAAATTTGACAGTTCAAAAACAAAAAAATTAACTTACCTAATATTGTAGGATTACAGTTTGTGTGTGTAAACTGGATCCGTTACACAATATCTCCACCTTCAAAAATTGTTCCCACATACCTTTGATCCTAATGACTGCAATCAATTAGGTAATGAAAATTCACAAATCTAACTTCAATTTCCTTGGAATCTATAAACAATCATAAGTTTGATCTCTATATCCGTAGTCACAATGAGGCACACCTTTAAATATACAAATAATATACATTAAAAGCTATTTTCTTTTCAACTAGTAAATCTAAACATAATAAATATCTTGTTACTTTCTAATGCTGGTAGAAAGATTTGCATTATTTTATCTTTCTATATTCCACATTTTTCTGGCGACCAGCGAAATTTTCTCGCCGACCACTAGTGATCCACGGACTACCCCTTTGGCGACCTCTGGGTTAAAACCTATGGTCACAAATCTGCCTCTTATTTAGAAAAAAAAAGGAATCAGAAACAGGAATAAAGCGTATCCCATTCAATGAAATACCTGTTGAATCACCTTCTCCAATGCACTTTTGTGCTTTCGGTTTGTTAAAACGAGCCTTAGGAAAACGGCATTCAAGAACATGAATGGACTTCAGAAAACGGTTCAAGAGGAATGAAGCAAAACTGTCAGAACAATACTAAGAAAAATTTGCTTTCATGGAAAATTCGAGCCAGAGCTAATGACAAGAATCATGTCTATCAAATAGAAGCAAATCACCACACCAAAAATACGGCATTTATAGATAAAAATTAAGTATCAAAATCGTCTCCATAAAGTGCCAACAATCTTCTGTAATATGTAAGAGGCTCCAATTTTATTAACATTTGTTTTTGTTCTTAAAATTGGAATATGTATAAAACTGGATCTCAAATTTATTGAAGGAATAATTTTCTTTCTTCGTTTTTTTATTGGAGGTCTACTCAACAAAACAGACATGTTTGCCAAATTCCAAATTTGTAGGGTCAAAAACGTGGCATTTTATCTTTTACGGTCCCACACCTCTCCTTGGGAGGGACTTCCGCAAAACACGTTCTTAGCATATATCGACTCAACAAAAGAAATATTCCGGCCAAATTTCTAGTATGCGGGTCTAATAGTTCCGAAGATCTCGCGATGAGTGGATGAATAAGTGAGTGAGTTGCCTTTTTCCTATATGCATACATAAATTGCAGTCTTTTGAGGCTATAGTTTGCTAGAAAAATATTTTTTAAAATTATTTCTAATGAGTGGGGAAAAAAAAAGTATATTCTATATAATTTTAGATTTTAGAGCATCCGAAAAGGAGAGTTTGCCTGCCATACAATAAAGAAAAAGGAAATAATTATACAATCATTTCTGAATTATTTTATTTATTTTCTATTATTAATTTTTAAATACTTACTTGAAAAATACTACACTAAATTTTGTATTTTACTGTACAGTTTTTGTGCATCTTTTGTGACTGTGCGCATTTAAATAACTTTTCATGGGTCACAAGTCACAAATGGGGAGATAAAATTGCTTGTTTAATATTTTTAAGAACCTGCAGGTTTTTTTAAATTTAAAGCAATATAATAAAGAAACTCAAACAACAAATTAAAAGAATTTCATTTAATGAAAAAATTACTTATGAAATTGTACAGCATTGTATTAGTTTGCATTTCTACAGTTGAAAGCTTCTTTTTTGTGAATTTAATTCAAGCCATCAAGAGATCACAGGATATTCATATTGGCGCACATAGTCCATAAATGACATTATTTTACGTTTTGATTTATCAACAATGCGTACAAGCATACCATCTGTTATGTCGTTGACAAATATTACAGTATGGGGATTCTCCGTTTCGTAGTCGAACAGAGAGAGCAACATTCCCCCTTCTAATCTTGTACTTTACAGACATAAGGTTCAAAAAATTGTGATTTCTTGCATATTATTATTTCCATGTCCTTCTTGTAAGACACAGCAACATATAATAAACTGGATCCATCCATTATCTACCTTTAAAAAAAAAAAAAAAAAAAAGAAACCATATTAATTTATTGAAATAGTAATTTAAGGAAAGTTACTTTAAAATATTTTATAACTTGAACTTACACACACATTTATTCTAATTCCCGTAACATCCGGCGTATAACGCGCCCTTTATGCTTTCAAGCTACATTTTAAAATTTTTATGTACAGTAGAATCTGTTTTTGTACGGTCCTTTTTATGCGATTTTATTTTTGTGCGACCACATAAAAAATTTCTGCAGTATTTCGACGAATTTACTTGTTATATATAAGAATTAATGAAATTTTCGAATATTTTTTGTGCGATGATTTTTATATGTTCCTATCAACCGCACAAAAGCAGGTTCAGCTGTATAGTCGCTGTATAACGTGCCCCCTCCCTCTTTTGAAAGAAGAAAACCTGAAATGTACGTATGCAATGCTCTTATTTTTTAAGTCATTTATTAGGGGTATTATCTCCGGCTTTTGAAAAAATAGTATACTTCTAGAACTACAGTTCTTTATGTTCGTAAGAGGTATGTCATTCCTTTTTAAATTAAATAGCTTCCGATCTATGAAAAGTCTAATTTTTTTTAATGCTCGTCTCTTTTTTTTTAAAAAAAATTTGAAGTTATCATTTTTATACTCGGTGTATAACGCCTACTCGTACAATCTCATTTTTTGTGTTAAAATTGCGCGTTATACGCCAGATTTTACGCTGAAGCTTTAAGAAAATGTCAAAATAATTATTTAAAAAGCTGTTGTGTAAAAAGTCATCTTTTAAATTATTCTAATGGAGCAAAAATATTAGGTCCCTTTTATAAAATGAATTTTCATTCTAAATAGAGATGTGCATGCAATAATGGGAATGAATGATTGACGTCAGTTTGATGCAATCGTGATCATAAGTAATAACTCGATTAATCAAATAAATAATAATTAACAAATTTTTGATATCATTAAAAAGTAGTCAAGGTCGTTAGCTTCTCCACCCGCAAAGTTCAGGAAAGTCGGGGCTCGAATCCTGTTTCCACTAAAGATTTGTCGAACGGAGTAAAAAGGACTGAGCGAGGCATCAAATCATGAGCTGTTGCCCTCTGTTTAGAGTGTTTAAAATTACGAGATTTATAATCAATATACTTCATACTGTTCTAGTACGACATTAATAAAAACAATGCAAAATATTTACTAATGTTTATCAAATGTCATATAAAGCAGGAACATTTACTCCAAACTGTTCGTTTGCTTTAGTTTCTTTTACTTTTGCTTTAGTTTCTGCATGCTTTTTAAACAATGCCAATGCTTTTTAATCAGAGGTCGGCAAACTTTCAGATAGAAGAGCCAAGTTGCAAGTGAAACAAGATAACTAAGATATCAAATTATACAAAGAGCTACATACGCGTGAGCAGGATTAGAAGGATAGCTTCTGGTAGCATTCGCGATCAAGACTCTCGTGCTCCAATTAATATTTTTTATAATATTTAAATGAAACTCTTTGCACAAAGTAACATCTTCCATTCCTTTCAAAACCAATAGCTCTCGAGGATATTTTTATTTCTGTGGCTCAATGCAAAAACAACCATTGTCAAAATATCAACATATTGAGAATTAAATTTTCAAGCGTCATGAAAAAGATTCCTACCAATAATACCGTAAGAACTTTATTCTGAAATTTAATAATTAAAATTGACTTCGATTGTTCCTGTATATAAAAGTCATTTCAATTAACTTTTTATTGACCCTTGAGCATGTAACAAAATACGAATTGTATTTTTGTCATTTTTGTTGAAGGCTTATGTGTATCTGTTACTCACATTCAAAAAAGTGCTTCCTAACTCATGTATGAAAATAAGTAAACGTTGTTGGAAATCAATTAAAGCAGTGTCTTCTCATGGCGGCATTTTTACCAATAAATTAGACTTTTACTGCTTTAGAACTAATTTTAATCCTTTCATTAATTTTCAATGCACTTTGTCAGTGGAATTATTCAATCATTATTTTCATGTCTTGTAGGCCCAGTGGTCGAGTGGTAGCTTATCGCGCTTCCCCACCACTGGTTCGGTTTTTGTTCCCGGGCTGGACAAGGTCGACTCAGCCTTTCATCCCTACTACAGTGGGTCGATAAATGAGTACCAAAAGCTTGCTTGGGGGCATAAACACTGGGGTCTCGCTTCAGACTAACCACCTGATAGGGACATCTGCTCACGCACCTCAGCGCCCAATGGCCACGTATATTGGGATGGGCACAGTAGGCCCTGGCCCTCGTGGGCTGTTGCGCCACTGAGTTTGAGTTTTATTTTAATCTCATATTTAATTTGAAATTAAGAATAATCGAATTTTGTGTGTAAATTTGTGAATTACGTTAAGCTAGAGGTGGGCAATCGGCAGAGGCCGAGAATCACATGCAGAGGCGGATTAAGCTAGTTGGAGGCCCTTGGCGGTGAAAGGTATGAGGCCCATGGGCTCAAGAATCAAAAAACTAAAATATTAAAAAAGATTTGCTGACCTTAAATTCTCAAATTCAAAAATGTATAGCTAATAATAAATCTCAACGGCTCAAGAAAAATTTTAACTGTACTTTAAAAAATTAAAAACCTTATTAAAGAGCTTACAATTTTATTAAATAACTTTCAATCTTGATTTTTCTTTGGCAAATTCATCAATTATTTTTTATGTATCTACACTGATGAGGGGCATTTATATTGCAACATCAAAAAGAAAAGATCTGACGAACGTTAAAATTCCATGAAAAGAAGAAAAGTTGGGATATGCAGATGATTGGTTTTTTAGTGGATTTAGACGAGGCAGGAGAGAGAAACGGCATCTGAAGCACTGCATAAAAGGAAGGTTTTCTCATTCCGAAAGCGTTTTGTAAGGTCTGAGTTTACTCCGTAAAATCGCCCTTCGCACTGGTCAACCACTTCAATGCGAATTTAGAATCTCAATGGGTTGCTTAGGGTCATAATGAACAGCACGCTGGATCTCCACGTCACCCCATGACTAACGCCCGAGAGGACAGATACATTGTGAGGTTGGACCTGTAAAACCGTAGAGCCGTATCACGAACCATTAGTCAGGAAATGGGCTTGTTTGCAGCACGCCTAGTATCCACTCGTATGGTGCGACGACGTTTGCAGCATGCCCAGTATCCGCTCGTATGGTGCGACGACATTTGCAGCACGCCCAATATCCGCTGGTATGGTGCGACGACGTTTGCAGCAGCGTATACTGTCCGCACGGCGACCATTACTACGGCTTCCCTCGACAATGTAGAATAGCCACAGAAGGCGACTCTGGTGCGCAGAACGACAAGTTGGATACAAGAGTGGCACAGCTCAGGTGTCGTCCTCATCACTTAACCATGGTTCAAAATTATGAGGTCCGTCACCAAAAGCCCTCGAATAGCTGAATAGTGCGTCACATTCAATTTGCAACATGGTAAATTTCTAGTGGGGTTTTATGTATTTTTTTTTCTTTTTAAAAAAAATAGTAAAAATTGATGAAATTAATTGTCAAAACTAAAAGATTCAATATCATCTTTATGAATATCCTTTAATTTCTGTATAGCTTTCTTCCTAATTTCGGGTAATATCTCGTCAAAAATAGAGAAAAGCGTTCTATAACAATTGCATACATCTCAGCTCTTCAGGATAGTTCTGCTCTTGACCTATACGTATCATATAAAATGAATTCACTATGAAATTTTCCCATCTATGAAATTCATGACCGACTTTTTTACTTTCACTGAAAATAATGTTTCTCTTTTGCTGCCTGCGAGCTTGTCCAGCTTCCTCTTCAAACGAGAGCCCTGATAAATCAATCGCTTCTTGTTCCACTTTTCCAAATTCATTTTGAAGTTTTGGATATAATTTTCTAGAGATTTAGTTGACTATACTCTTTTAATAATTCACATTCAACTTATTACAACTATTTGTTAAAATAATAATTTTCAAATTTTTTTATTTCTTTTCTAAGCCCTCATGAAATTACACCTTATCCTTTTCCAAATTTTCTGTCTGGATTTTGAAATTTCTGATTTAGTACAAAAATATCTTGTTTAAATCTCGTAATCTTTAAGGAAGTCATAATTTAATTTCTAATACTAAATGTGGCTTATATATATATATATATATATATATATATATATATATATATATATATATGCAGGATTATTTATAATCAAAATCCTTAAAATATTTCAATCAAGTAAGCTTTCGAAATTGTAAGGTATAAGAGTTCTGTTGAAAACTAAAAATAATCACAGAATCTTTAATTCGCTAGTTTCCTTTTAAAGTTTCTTAATATAAGTTAATAAAACATGAGTTGAATAGAAATTTTTTTTAACATTCTAGTTTATTATTATCATTAAATATTTTTTTCTGAAAATATCAAATATATTTTTAAAAAAATCTTAATACTTTGAAACTCAACAGAACAATAAAACATTTTCAAAATAGCCCAAATCATTTTGACAAACACCACAATAAGAAAAAAGGACAACAATACAACGACAAAAAAGAAATCTAAAAATTTTTGAGCTAATTTATATCTTAATTAGATTCAAAGTTGCATTTCTCTAAATTAGAAAAACTTAAATGTAGACAAAATAAAAGGAAAACATTACCAAACCGGAAACACGGCGTTTTGTTTTTCCTAAAATCAAGCAGGTAGAAACAAATAGTGAAAAAATGATCATATGAAACAAAATAAATCAAAAAATTATACAAAGCGCTTGTTATCCGGAAATTTAACTTTACAGATGAACTGGCATACCATGCACAAAACAAGTTAATCAATATTAAAATGAATGTCAAAAACTGCCAGAAAATTCAGACTTCGTAGAAGAACTTAATTACAAAACTTGCTATTAAGACCTAAATTTAACCAGCTCGAAATAGTTTTCTTTGAATTCGACACATCTTTTATAGCATAACTTCATTTGTAAAATTGGATGTATCCGAGAGTAACTAAATTCAACTGTGAACTGAAAACAAACTTGTTTGACTTGAATTGTTTCGTTCGTTCGATACAAAATTTGTGCAAAAAAAAAAACGCATGCAAAATTTTTTTACTAATTTCAGCTATACAGATATAAGGAAGAAAGATGTCCAGTGTTGTTTTACGACTCAAATCCGTGGTAATCATCGAAACTGCAATATCTCGATATAAGATTATTATTTTTTTTTTTTTTTTTGCTTGCTGAACTTATAAATAGAGTCCATTAAGCTCGGGTCCCTGGCAGCCACCAGGTCCGACAGCCGCTTGATTCGCCTCTGACCACATGTGGCCTGTAAATAGTTTTTTTATGGCCCGCCAAGGCAATTTGAAAACCAAATTCACAGAAAATATTCTTTAAATTTCGTTAACATATATTTGTGAGCAAAGTTTTTTTGTATGAATATGAATAAGAGTAAAAATATAAATGCAAATTATCTGTCATTAACTTGATGGTTGTGATGAGAATTTAAAAACAAGCAATTTCTCTCTTAATTTCAGGGGAAAAAAGAAAAGAAAAAAATTACAGAAAAGAGTGATAGGGCGCCTTTGTCTCGTTAAGATATCCGACTACGTTCGGAAATATGATTTTTCAAAAGACTATATACAAACGAATATTTTTTTTTTAATATTTAGTGTCTCTTAGATTAGAATACATGTAAAAAAGTGTTTAAAGATTATTATTACAATAAAAAATTATTTACATGCGATATTTGGGCAAACAATGAAAATAGAATTATTTATTTTCAAAATATTCTCCTTGTATGAAAAATGCTTGTATAATAATATTTTTCTTTTAGCTAAGACTTCTCCAGAGGACAAATTAGTTTAAAACAAAATAAAAGAAATTAGGAGAACTAAATATTTTAAACATGAAACAAATAAAGCAGAAATAGTTTTAATAATAAGATGCATTAAAACCACTAAGGTATCAAGTAGGAGGGATATACGATGCTTTTCTTGCTGTTTGTAATAATTTGGAGATTGACAACTCTATAAAGGCTTCTGCACTATTAAGTTGTGTTAAGCAATTTAAGCCAGTGATACTCAACCTGCGGCCCGCATGTGACCCGGTCAGGGCCCATTGCACTAAGAAATTCAGTATTAGAGAACAATGTACTAAAAATTTAGCAAGAGATTCTTTTAACCAAACAATTAAATATATCGATTTTGTAATGTGTTTTTTTTAATAGTAGAATGTATAAGCAAGAGTCTTTTTTTGGGGTCATTGATAAAAGGAAATGGAAATTATCTCATAACTATAAAAAAGTCATAAAAATAAATGTGTGTGTGAGTGTGTTTGATAGAAAAGTTAATATAGTATTAAAATAAAAGCCAAAAATTAGTTTTACAAATTTTGTCAAAGTTGCTTTGGTCTTATAGCGTGTTTTTTCCACTATCCGCATGTTGCAGCCTGCATGAAGTAACTGTCATGTGTATGCGGCCCGCGGGAAATACCTTTCATGTCTTTTCGGCCCGGTGGGAACAAAGGTTAAGTACTCCTGATTAAGGCTCTAATGCTGCATTGTAATTTGGTACAAAATCTTAAATTGTATCAATCCTAGAAGTGAGCTCTTGCATTACCATCCTAGAAGTAAGCTCATTGATTTACTATCTGCTATGGAGCTCTTGAAAAATCGTAAAGATTTTTTCAAGGATCTTAGATCGGACACAGCCTTTAATGAAATGCTTTGCGATGCTTGAGAATTCGCCGACAAACTTGACATACCGGCTAATTTTGAGCTCATCCAGCCACGCCATAGAATTCGAAGAAGGAATGTTAATTTCGACTATGAGGCCCGAGATGATCCGATAGAAGTTCCTACTTTGAAATATAAGGCAGAGTTTTATTTTTTTACATTAGATAAAGCTATCAATGCACTTGAGTCCAGGTTTGATTTGATCAGTACCCACGGCAACTATTTCCAATTTTCATACAATATTTGTGATTTAAAAGATACTCCTCCAAACGTCGAACTTAAGTATTGTAAAGATCTAGAAACAGTGCTAACTGATGGGAATTCCTCAGATATAAACACACTGGATCTTGCAGACGAGATAGTAGTGGTCTTGTGGGTTTGCTAAATAAAGAAGAAAGTCCAATCGAGATTTTAAAAATTCTTATCGAACCTGGATTTTGCTCCAAATCTCCTTATAGTTTTAACGATATTGCTTGTTGTTGTTAACAATGCCACCTGATCGGCAAAGGCCAGATCGAGGCCAACGAAATTCATCATGGCCAAGGGCTAAGTGACACCTGTCGTTAGCCGTAGCTTTGAGCACCATATAGGTGACAGTACGATTTGGCTCGATTCCACCCCAATTTAGAGGGAGAACACTCTGGGGTTGGTTAGAGGCCTCCTACCTCTCTTCCCCTTCCACCAATCTCACGAGAGGACTTGCGGCTGGACGGCTATTTAGAGTACCCCCATGCCGCGCAGGCACTATACATTTACAAACATCCATGTCTTCTCCGGGAATCGAACCCAGTCCCTACGGTAACGGCACAGCAGTCAGCATCTCTAACCACTATACCGGATGGGCGACAGGACATTGCTTACTCTCCCAATAAGTGTGGCAAGTGGAGAAAGGAGTTTCTCCAAATTAAAAAGTTTTTACGCTCCACTACTACCGACGATCGACTAAACGGCTTGCCAACAATAGCCATTGAACATGAACTGGCTGAAGAAATTAATGTTAAAAAAATTATTAAAAAGTTCTCAGAATTAAAAGTGAGAAAGAAACACTTTTACGTTTAACTCTCAGTTTAAATGTATTTTTAATATTAAATTAAGTTTTAATATTTAGTGGTTCTATAATTTATTTTAGTATTTTTTAATATATGTATTTTATAATTATACACTAGAAATGAATCTCTTTTCTTTTTTCTGTGCAACCCTAATTTTGATTTAGTGCCAAAAACATAAATTAATAATTTTTTTTTCTTAATCCAATCTTTAACATTATTGATAGCAATGTTTTTGCTCACGTTTATTTTACCATTAAGCGTGAGAAAGGTTTAGGTTATCTCTTTTAATTCTTGTTATAAACGGGGGGCATTTTACCTCTTTTCCCGGGGAGGCGATACTGCTAGCGCCGACCCTGGGCAACACCTCCTAGGAGGTACTGCCCTGGGCTTACATTTGATTAAGGTATACGAATATGTTAAAATGGTCAATTTTTGCAAAAAATCATATTTTGAGTTTTTGATTTTATAGAATAAAGCAATTATTTAGCTCTATAAATCTGTTCTTATTTTGTTCCTAGGTCACTTAGAATTCAAGATATTTAACAATTAGTAAAGCGCGCAAAACCAGAAGTAGGTATTTAAATAGACGGAAGTCAGCATCTTAATGCCCTTAAACTGGTCAAACAAAATTTAAAAACATTATTTTTTAAAGTATAATTTTTTAAAAAAACTTTTGATAATATTAAAAATAATTATACAATTTGAAAACATTTGACAAAGTAAATCTGGCAATATTGGTTTTGTTTACTTTCAGCTTCATTTGATAAAAATTTTGCGTATTTAGTTGCAAAACAAAGGTTATCAAGTGTTATTTGTGTTAAAACACAAGTGAATTATCAGCTCACATTACTATTTTATAATTATGGGAAATAACAGAAATAAAAGATATTCCCGTAAAAGTCAGTTCAAAGGAAATAAGTTCTGCAAAAGAGTTTCAGTTTTCAACAACGAAAAGATAAGTATCAATTCAAGTATTCCAACTGCAAGTGAATCAAAGCTAATTAACTCTTTGAAACCTGCAGATGTTCCAGAAGACAATGAAAAAAAAATGTAATTTTTAACTTAGGAGTTTTGTACAATATAATTTCATTATTATGCTGTCCTGTGTGTTTTGAAAGAAAAGTTAGTGTTGTGCAAGACTCTGTGTTTGGTTTAGCTTTAAATATGACTTTGAAATGTGAAAACTGACTATTCCTCATTCTGCACTTCTGAGAAAGTAAACAAACTGCATAGTATCAATCTTGCATTTGTTTTTGGTATGAGAATCATTGGTAAAGGACATTCTGCGGCCAAAAAACGTTGTTCTGCTATAAATATGGATGTACCATCTAAAAGAGCATTTGGTTTCCTGGAAAAAAAGCTTGAATTTGCTGCTAGCAACGTAGCATGCAATACAATGAAGGAAGCTGCTTTGGAAATTAGAAGTAACAAAACTGATACTGAAATTTCTCAATGTGGTATGTCGGTGGATGGCACATGGCAACGAAGAGGATATTCCTCCATGAATGGATGTGTGTCTGTTATCTCGATAGATTCTGGAAAAATGTTAGACGTTGAATTCATGTCAAAAGTGTGTAGACTTTGCAATTCCAAAAACAAAGAGTTAAACACCATTCACAATTGTGCAAAACATATCTGGTGCTATGCTACCCCTGGGTGTTTATCGTATTTTTGAACGATCTGTCGAAATGAGAAAATTACAGTATGTAAATTTTTTTGGCAATGGAGACTAAGGGGTATGCCTCTGTAAAAGATATTTATGGTAAGAATACTGTAGCAAAATACGAGTGTATTGGACACATACAAAAGCGTGTCGGAACAAAACTGAGGAAACTGAAATCCAAACAAAAAGATCTAGGAGGTCGAGGAAAACTGACAGATTCCTTTATCGATAAGTTACAGAATTACTATGGCATTGCTATCCGTGACAATGTAAATTATTTACAAGGCATGCAACGTGCAGTCATTGCAACATTTTTCCATTATTGCTCTAATGCAAAACAGCAAATGCATGGCCAATGCCCTGTTGGGTTCACTCCTAGGAGAGCCCCCACCCTTGGCGCGAATTACTTTGGTTGGCGATAATTGCGACGTCATGGTAACCTTGCTTTTAAATACAACATATGGCAACCCTAACTTTTTCTAGAATTTTCGTCATTTGTGGGCGCGCATTTCAAATTTCATTTTGTTGTTGGGCACAGGGTTGAAAGTATGGCTGCGCTTGTAAGTGAATACACGTTAGAATTTTCGCCAAAAAGCGCCAAATTGAAGGTTTTCAAAAAGGCGTCAATGACGAAAAACTCTTGGGAAGCGCATGCGTCAGAGGGGGGAGAAGGGGGATGAAATGGGCGTTTTGCAAAGATGAAATCGAATAAATACATTAAATTAATCATTATATAAAGAAAAAAATGGAGAAAGCAATGAAATTCATTTTAAAAAAGCATTCTAAAACCAGTGTGTACAGCATGATTTACATTTTTAAAAAAGGACGAAAGGGGCATTTCGCAAAGATAAAATCGAAGAAATACATGAAATCAATCATTTTAAAAAATGTTAAAAAGCACTTACCTTACGCTTCCATTTCGTCATGATCTGTTGGTGCATACACCCTTGCGATGGATGCAAGGAATTTATGAAAATTCTCATCCACCAACTTGTGACCGTTAGATCGCCGCCACATGTATTCCGCAAGGTAAGAATCAAATTGACCCTTTACCCTTCTCTTATTAACTTTCAAGTCATTCACCACGAACGCATTCATGCTCTTGCCAAACCAATATCTCGTCAAACGCAAGATAATAGTTTTAGCAAGTTTGCTTTCGCTAAACCAAGTGCCCTTTCTCACACTCCGAACGACGTCGAGGCGATTATCTTTCGATTGGTGGCGGCAACGCCATTCGTAGCCGTCAACCGTTCCCTTTCGCACTTGCAAACGCATATTTTTTTACACCTCAGACATTCATAATGAGAAGCAATTAAATTAGCTTTCATATACCATTCTAACGTCTCTTTCTTCCCCTTTGTGCCCAGGAGCACAAAGAAACCTGTCGTAGCCTCACTTTCAAGTAATTTCCTTTCACACGCCATTCTTAACAACCGGTGGAGAGCAAACCCTTCTCCAGCGAAGTCTAGCTGGGTTATGGACCTAGAGCACTTAGCCCTTTTGGGGCTTTGATCTCTTGTCTGGAAAAATATTGTGACATGATACCTTGAAAACATTGCCCTTTTTATTTTAGAGATTTAAGTAAATAATTAAGAAGTTAAAAAATTTAAAGATAAGAATAATTTAAAGACAGAAAAAATTAAATTTAAGAATCAGAATAAAAATTATTAAGTTACAAATGCTGAATTTTTGAAGATTACATTATAGATAATTTCCTTTGGCCAATAGGGACCTCAGGATGGCTGATTGCCTGTCCAATGGGGAGGCAGCTTTTCGTGTTTGTGTTGAGTGTGAGATGAGAATGATTACTCCCTCCCGTGTTGCGAGAAGGAGCTTTCTGATTCGTTGTTGCGTTAATGTGGTGACTTCGGTCCCGGTGAGGGTACCGTCGTCGTGTACGGGATCGGAGGCTTCCAGTGTCCGTACCGGGCAATGGGGCTCTCCGATTGGTAGTTGGGTGTTTGTGGATTTTTGTGTTCATGAAATGAGTGCTGTTGAATGAATTTACAGAAATAAGTGGTGTTTTTTAAGAATTAAAATAAAATGAGAAATAAAAATTTAGGTTTTAATTAATTAATATGTTTCTAGGTCTGTGTGTGCGTCTCGTTGGAGTGTATTTCTCGATCTTTTGGATCGAGGTATTATCTGAGTTATCTATTTTTGTAAAGAGTGTTTTTGCTATTTTTCTCATGAAGTTTTTAATTGTTTTGTAGTTAATGGCATTCCTGAGACTAGAGTTTCTCATGTACCAATCGGCTTTGAGAATCTGTCTCAGGGTTTTGTTTTGTAATACTTCTAATTTTTGGATGTGTGTTTTAGCTGCATAACTCCACACTGGAGAGGCATAGGTAATGACTGGTCTTAGAAGTGAAGAATAAATAAGCAGTTTATTTGATCTACTTAATTTAGATCTTCTGCTAATTAGGTGGGAGAACGTGTGAGAGCTTTCTTGATAAAGTTCTCACGTATGCGTGTAATATGTTGTTTGAAAGTGAGTTTTTTATCTAACGTAACACCAAGATATTTGGTGCTCTGAGACCAAGGGATTCTTTCGTTGTGTAAGTAAATGTCTGGATAGTTTAATCGTGTTTTTCTAGTAAAGAAGACTGCTTCCGTTTTTGCCACATTAAGGGCAATTTTCCATTTGGAAAACCAGTCCTCTAAAACTAGAAGGTGTCTGTTGATTGCTCTGGCCACTAGTTTGGGTTCAGTGTGAGATGCCAAAATTGCTGTGTCGTCTGCGAACATGCATAAAGTTGTGTTGTGGTGAATCGGAATATCGTTCACGTAGATGTTAAATAAGAGGGGGGAAATCAATGTTCCCTGCGCCATGCCCGCTTCCGTGGGTCTGTGGCTAGAGTATGTATCATTGATTCTGACAGAAAAATTTCTGTCAGTTAGATAAGAGGATATTAGTTTGATTAGTGGGGGTGGGAAATCATATTTGATTAATTTGAAAATTAGGCCTTCTCGCCAGACGCGATCGAAGGCTTTTTGAATATCGAGGAAAACCGCACCAGTCGATTTTTTATTTTTGAATCCTGACTTTATCGTTTCCACCACTCTTAAGAGTTGGTGGGTGGTCGATAAGTCAGGTCGGAATCCATGTTGTTCCGGGATTAAGATATTGTTTTCTTCCACATGGTGGTACAATCTGTTTAATATGATTTTCTCGGCTATTTGCCGAGAATAGAGAGGAGCGCGATCGGGCGGAAACTTTCCGCCTGAGTCGGGTCCTTTCCTGGTTTAAGAATTGGAACGACTGTTGCAGTTTTCCATACGATCGGGAAGTAACCAATTTTTATTATGTTATGAATTATATTTGTTAGTTCAAAGATGGGGACTAGCGGAAGATGCTTTAACATGCGGTTAGTAGTGCGGTCAATACCCGCTGCTTTATTTATCTTTACTTTATCGATATGATCGATAATTTCGCTTGGTAGTGGGGGTGGGGTGGGGGGTATATTAGTAAAGTTATTTTCATTATTAAGATAGGTGTGAACAACATGTGTTATTGCTCTATCCGTGTCGTTTGTGATATGTCAAAATGACGTTTTTTCGGAAAAGGCGAAAAACGTTGCACTTTTTAGGGTTGCCATTTTTCGGTGATTTGAAAATCCAAATTTTTTTTGATGAAATGGAAGGGTTACCATATTGTAACCTTTATCGCTCAAAATTTGGCGACCAAAAGTGGGTCCTCCTAGGATTCAACCTTCGTTATCTGTTTTAGATGTATGAAATAAATAATATTTTACAATTTCATGTGTCTTTATTTTAACCTTTAAGGGTTATACTATTGGCTTCAGTGCAGAAAATCAAATTTGGGTAATCATACTGCCCAAGCAAAAGCAGCGTTGGTTGTAATTACATATCAAACTGGAATAGGCATCAGAGAATGAGCAAAACAGACAAATGGCTTAAATACCTGTTGAGGAAGCAGGTAGTCATAAGATAAATTATTTTTGGAACTTATGTACTATCCTAACAATCGCCAATGTTCAAAATAACTTGCCAAGTTGGCAGCTCCGATTTCACATGTCATATATATATCGAATTGTGAGTCATGTGCTTCGTTTCATATGTCGCCAATAGGTTGCGGTTATATCTTAAGTGCCTTATTTTTTCAAATTATGCTTTTGCATTGATAAAGTTAGTTCAGTTCTTTTTTTTATGTCACATAATGTTCTTCATTTTTGAATTTATTTTTATGCTTGGGATATATATACTTTGGATAATTTTTTTATTTAGTACTTACGTATTATTGCACAATCAGCAACGTTCAAGACAACTCGCCACTTTGGCAATCCCAACTTTGTATGTGTTGAATTAGCAATCATGTGCTTCATTTTGTATAATGTCACCAATAGGTTGAAATAATACGTAAGTACCTTTAATTCTGTGCATTACTATAACATTAGACTGGCCGCAACATACCATTTTGGCGTGATTTCAAAATCATGCCAAAGATGAGTAGCCTACCAATATGAAATTAATATTATGAGTATTATCTTAGCCTGTTTTATCTTTCCCTCCAATAATCCTTAATTAATTCAATATATAATTTTTTTTTTTATGTTTTAGTACTTACATTTTTTTTGGCTTTCGCAAAATTAATCACTGGTATTTTTCTTAAATATGTTTTTTTTTATCTGTTTTTGACAATTTTTAAAATTTTGTTTGATGTCTGTCTGAAATGCAAATAGCAAAATAAATATTTTACAATATATATATTGTGTTTGTACAAAAATGTTTATACTGATTTATTCAAAATATTGAGCCTTTTTTTATTTTTGATATCTTTTTAAGATTTAATTTTATGTTATAACTAGCTATACCCAGCTAAATGTTGCTGTGGCTCTCCTACACGGCAGGTCTTACAAAACTCTAATAAAGCCTGAGCTATGAAAGTAACTAGACATTTGCCTACTTGACTCTATCGTCAACATTTCGCTATGTGTTTCATTGAATCGCCATTGTTATTTAAGAAACGGCGTTGCTTGCGAATATTACAATTTTAACATAAAATAAATTCAACAAAAAGTAATATTAATGCATGACACTTTCAGATATAAATTATTTACAATATTTTAAGCGTCACAAAACTTTTAACAATTAGTTACTTTTGCTGAGCAGAGATCAGCTTAGGGAGGTATTTTCAAAAATCAACCCTCAAGAGTGTTACGGGAGTTATAAATATAAAAAAAATCCTTTGTATCAGCTATTAGATCAACAGACTTAAAATTTAATGAAGGTATTTTTTTTCTTTTTTTGCTTCAGCTGAGATATGCGAAAAGCTTTTTTTTTTTGTTTAATTTGCAATTCACTTAAAATTAACTCATTAAAAACTTTATCCTTCAATCTGTGTTTAATTTTTCAGTTCACCCGTGCGAAGAACGGGTATACCAGCTAGTTATTTATAAAAAATTGAACAAAATTTAGATTGCAAATTGTAAATATAGATACGGAATTTAAATTAACCCAAAAAAAGAAATAAAATATAATTTAAAATATAATTTGTTATAATTTAGTTTCCACTTCAGGCCTTATCTTTTTGTCAGTACAGAAATCACAAGCTTGAGATATCTCTAATTAATCTTTTCTCTCTCTCTCTCATGAAGTTTACTTTTACTTAAAAAATAACAGTGTCACACCACTGAGATTCCATGTCAGTTCATTCTTTTTCTTTTCACCACCCTGTTTCTTATCAACCAATTCTTAGCTTTTTTAGTAAGTCACAGATATGCAAAAAGAAGTGAAAATTAAAGATAACATAAGTGCAAATGAGGAAGGTGAATTTAAAATAGATTTTAGAAAAAATGAAGGGACATTAAATGTTAGTAATGTTTTTAAGTATAGTTTTGCAAATTATGTTAAATTCTTTCATGTCTGTTAAAGAATTGTTTGCATTTATGTATTCAAATACATGCTGGGGATATATATATCAATCATTATGTATATATATATAATGATTATGAGTCACGAAACAATATTAAAGTTTTGTCAATAAATAAAACTACACATATACCCCATTTTAAACGGAAGATAGGTTCCGCATATGTAAAAAGCTTTCTAAATTCAAAACATACTAAAATGGGCATAATTCAATTATTTATTTCAATGTAAAATAAAACTAATAAGAAATTAGTTTTATTTTATTTTTTAAATACATGACTATGGTATCAAACGGAATCTGCATTTGAGTGTTGTCTTATTAGCATAGCAGTAATGTTTTTCTAATTGTAAAGCATTGTATGAAGCTCTGCTCATGCTCGTAGAAGATTAAGCTTCTGCGCCTTTTTTAATGGAATATTTATTTTGTTTTGTTGTACTTACTGTGGCTTTATTCATGAATTTAAAGTTAAATACATTTGTTACTCTTTCTCTCCATTATGTAGATAACATTTTAATTTTGCTCTCTGAAAATATCTTTTCATTTATAGTTTCTTTTGGCCTGAAAAGTTTTTAATAATGTATAAAAATGCTTCAAAACCTTTTTCTGTTTATCACTAAGTAGTAAATATGATAAAAATGCTTAGGTAAAATTGGATATCTTTGTTTGGATGATTTTTTTATTCAAGGACAATGTTTTCTTTTGTACCTGTTTGAAGACTAATAGTTTTTTAGTTTTACCTTATTAAATAAAACTATTTAAAATAGTTTATAATAAATAATAAGGCACTGATAGTATTTTTGACTGTTGAGTAAAAAGGGTATCATTTCTAAATATGGATATTTTTATTTACTTCCTTATTGTAGAATTTCCAAAAGGTAAATGTAGAAAATTTGTACTTTGCTTGGACCCCAATATGACAAACCCGATGTAACGAACAAAATGTTCAGTCCCGATAAATTTGCTACTTGAAATCTGACTGTATTTCAACACTACATCTATGCATTTTTAACAGTTACATGACCCTCAAATTCCTAGAACACTTCCTTAAACTGAAAATTTGTATTATTCATTCAGTTTCATCATTAAAGATCATTAAAAATTTCTTTAGGAACGGGATTTGGTTTTGATGAAGATCTTCACTCGAGAAAGAATTTCACAGTGGATTTAGAAAATGTAACCCCTAAAAGTGCCCTACAAACAAATGTGTCTGATGTTGATAATGAAGGTAAGTGTTACCCATTTAATTTCCATTTCTAGAAAGCCAATAGTCTGAAAATCTAAAAACTGTTGTGTTCGGTGGTCCTGTAACGAACTTGAAGCAGTTGTGAAAAACTTATTTTGCAACATGTTTACTACTATACACACCTGATGTACTATTATTTATGCAGTCAAAGTTAACTCTTGACCGTTTCCCCCCTCGTACATTTGGAATTTCATTAAAAGTATGATCGAATTATTCGACAACTACTTAATGCAAATATTGCATACTTTCAAAAATTATGTTTATTTGATAAGTCATTTAATAAGCCAACTTTCTTACCTTCTGAACTTTGTTTTAAATCATTTGAAGAATCTGCAAGGTTTGCAAAATATTCATTTTCTGAGTAATAAAAAACATTATTTAACTTAAAAGTATCCATCAAAGACATACAAATTTTAAATTATCTAAAACTATATAGTAGCTGACGATTATTTCCACATTTCCTCCAGAAATTCATGAAAACCGTAGCCTTGTAATTCTTTAAGGTCTGTAAAATTTTGTTGAGAAAATTTTGTTTAAATATTTTTTTATTAAATATAATGAAAACAATTATTTTCTTGTACTGAAATTTTTAATATATTTTTTAAAACTTTGTATGGTTTTCGTATTAAAAAAATTCTATATGTTGAGTCTGGTACATTGACGTTTACAGCATTTCTATAAAACTTAGGAGTTTCGTGATATTTTTATCCATAAAGGTTTCCTACTCATATTTACCAAGTCACGTTTTTATTTTCCGTTCTTTTAACTTTTTGCATAAAAATGTGTCCAGCCTCCTTCCAATATGGCTAATTTCTTTGCTGCCATTCTGCACTCTATAACTCAATATTTGAAATTTAAATGTCTGAGGATTTCTGAGCTGAAACAATTAAACTTTCAGAAGTTCATAAAAACTGTTTTGCAGTAGAAAGTAAATGGAAACTAACTCAAGATTTTATAAAATGTGCTTAAAACCAGCTTCCTTTTATGTGTTTGGTAGAGTATTAAAATAAAAGCCAAAAATTCTTTTCACTATTTTCGTTAACTTTTCACATTTCGAATTACCATAGTAGCCTTGGCCATAGGAAATAGCATTCATATCTTAGTGGCCAAGGGTGAAATCAGTTAAATACCCCTGGTATAAACAATCTGAGTAATTTTTTTAATAGAAGTAACATAAAGCTTTATTAACTACTAATGTGATTTTAACTACTAAATGTTTTGAGATTTTTATTAACTATTCCAAAATTCTTTTCTGTTTAACCCTAGTTACATAAGGATAGATTACCCAACATTTATATATATCTTATCATTTTACAAATTGTGTATAAGTAAATTCGAGTGGATAATTGTATGTAAAATTTTGATTTTTCTATTTTTTATGGTTTTCTCATAATTTATTTAGTAATTTTTTACTGTTCCTCTTTTCTGATATTGCTACATTCAGTTCTGCATTTTAATATTATGTCCTTAGACTTCAAAAATGATGTTGTTGGCATATCTGAACACCTTTCTTCAGATATGAACTCAGAATATCAGAATGCGTGTGTTGAATTAGAAGAAATATTAAGAGGAAATGATTTTTATTCAGATGCAGAACTTCCATCTCTTCCTGGATTTGAATATCTGCTCGGACTTGAAAATGTATTAAGTAAAACCTGGCCATTTTTATTTTTTCCTTCTTTTTTTTTTTTTTTTTTACATTTTACATGAATAATTGCATTTCCAGTTAAATCAACTTTCCCTGAATTAGAGTTTAGTTTTTTGTCTATCATTAACAGAAATATTCCACTTATATTACAAGTTTTTTCTTTAAATTTACAACAATATATTGCATACTTGTGTGTATGTTGGAAAGAGAAATTTTTGAAATTATAGTTTCTGTGGAGTTGTATTTCACAGTGATGCTGTTGGTTGAGTTCAAATAACAGCCAGAGATGGAGATAGTACTTATGTTTATATTACAAGAAAATAAATATTTACAGTTAAAGTGTACACTAAAAGGTAGTAATGCGGTTAAATGAAAATTACACCTTTGAAGGTGCTGCGGATTGATGCGGACAAGACCTTGCATCTGTCCGTTGCGTTTTCTATTTACAGAATGTCCCGGTACGGGGTTCAAAAGTTTCCGTTGGGATAGGAAAGTGGGAAAGTATGGTGCACTCAGTTACAGTCAAGTGAGGAGTGTAGGAAACACGCAGTTTCTTTCATGTTAATTTTATTAAACAAAATCAGACTTGGATTTAAAGATCTTTCAGATTAAAATTGCTTGAAAAATTAAAAGGTAATTAATGTAACCTGTTTTCTGCTCCATCTTTATGATAGATAATTTCCTTGAAAAACCATGATATAAGAGAAATGGTGTGTTTAGGGAGAAGACTATGCATTTCACACTACACCAAAATTGTATGAGATAAAATAAAGTATATACTTGTGTGTGTGTGTCTAATTGTGAAAAGTGTTGCAAATTCAATTGGATAAGTTTTTAGATGTGTGTATTTATACTTACATATATTTTATAGCAAGTATGTATTTGAATTTTTTGAGAAATTCACACATATTCAGTTAATAATTAAAATAAAATCCGGATTTGTGCATGCATTCCACTTCAAGAATGAATAAAATTTTTCAATTACAAGTATAAGAAATATTAGTTTGACTATTTTTTCATAGTAACATTTTTTTAGGGCAAGAGGAATAAACATTGGCATTCTCCCAAGAAAATTTATACCGCATTCAACTTCTTTGAGTCCAGTGAATGTTTTTGTCCAATAATAACAAAGTGCTTTCTGAAATATTTTTAGGTTCACATTTTATTATAAATTTATTTAATGATTT
Organism: Trichonephila clavipes; assembly: GCA_019973935.1. Taxonomy (NCBI): domain Eukaryota; kingdom Metazoa; phylum Arthropoda; class Arachnida; order Araneae; family Nephilidae; genus Trichonephila; species Trichonephila clavipes. The sequence continues at coordinate 37,498 of BMAU01012739.1, forward strand.
TTTAAAAAAAAAATATGTGTAAAATTATTGTTAACCCTATTAAAAACATCTTCAGATCACGTTGGAATTTTTAGTGCATTCTATGTATAGAAAATTGTTTTTCTAGACATACAAGTTTTGGACCAATGAAAGCAAGGTAAACTTAAATGTGTGTGTGGATAAATTTCATCCTCACTCATGCTAATGTTTGGGAGTATAAGGGTCATCCATTGCTAAGTCAACCACACTATTTTTAGCACAGAGTTTGACCAGCATCAATTCATCGCTGTCTTCATTTTGGCTTTTTTCCAAAGCCCCTTGCTTCATGTTTGTGTCCCAACTCGATACTTTTGAAAAACTTCTCTCTGGGACATCAAGTTTCTAATATGAATGTATTCTGTCTGTATGTAGTGGCTGCAGTACGCAAGTGAACATGGTTGCAATGCTGTGGCCAAAGTTATTTCTGCTGACTCGGACATTCGAGTTCTGCCCCAATAGACCTGCTGTGTAGAAAGATTGATGTAGGTTGAATCTAAAGATGGCAAAAATAGTCTTTGAACATTTAGAGGCCTAATGACTGGTTACATATCAAGAATAAAATGTGCTTTAAATTCGAGTTAATTTTTCCTCTTGGTACTTTCGTATAGAATAAAACAGTTATTTGACAGTTCTTATGATTATATCAACTCTAGTTGCGATAGCACTGAAAAAAAAATCGTTTGTTCTTAGGGAATTAAAAGTGAATCAGTAAGAATAAATTATTCTTTTTTGTTTAAAATGAGTCATCACGTTTGTTCCATGAAGAAATGCATTTTAAATGTCTTTGAGTATTAAAAAAATAATAAATAATCCCTATTTGAATTGGATGATGTTCATTATTTTATTGGTTTTAATTTTGTTTTCACAGAACCCTATTTTTTCCCCCTCTAAAATAAAAGTAGCCTAAGTTACTCCTAACATCAGCTATCTACCAGTGAAAGTTCTGTCAAATTCGGTCTAGCGGTTTCAGAAATTAGCCGAAACAGACAGACAAAAATTTTAAAAATTGATTTTTCATATATCGATAGCTTTTTATAGCTAGCTGTACCCAACCACATTTTCCTGTGGCTTAGTCTGGTTAAAAAGAAAGAAAAGAGAAAGCACACATTTCTAATATCTTTAACGGCTTGCACTTAAGGTATGATTTTTTTAATAAAAAAAATGAGGAAATAAACATTAAAAAACATTTTTAAACAGATTTCATTTGTAATTTGTTAACAGAATACTCCCAAGTTAGTATAGTTATTTTGTCATGTTTTGAATCTAAAATTATTTGCATTGTCTCCATAGGGGGAGGTGCCAAGTTTGAAAATAAATTTAAAATGACTTCTTGATGTCATAGGGTTAATTTTACAATGCTTATGGGTAGACATTTTGTGTTGCTTCATTGTCTGTGTAGATACAGAAATTGTTTGCTGTGTCTACTACTTCAGAGCAGTAGTTACCCCATTTTTCAATACTTCATGAACCACTTAACGTATAACTTTATAATTTTTGGTTCACTAATAGGATTGAGCTCTATATGGTGAAGTGCTATAGCTATATTTATGCCTTTATTTAATCTTCCATGCCCCTAAAAATAAGCTTCATTAAAAGCAATAATCAACAGACTGAATTGCCAATTTTCCAAAAATTGGTTGAGGTTACCAAAAATCGCTAACCTCAGGAATTTTGTTTTTTCGTTTAGTTATTTTGGTAACTAAAAGCTTTTAGTAAAGAATAATCCATGTTCCATAATATGTTATTTTGTTGTTCTTCTTTTTTTAAACTGAATCTTCATAGAAGTATAAATCATGTCCCAATTTTTCTGCATACCATCCAACATTTCTCACGCATCACCAATTGGTGACTGCTGCTCTGTAACACACATCAGTATGTATTAGCATCACTGTAACAAAATTGGTACCACGTGTATCGTACCTTAATATCTAAACAACAAAGATTCTAACATTTTTTTTATGAAAAAGAAATGGTTGGAAAATAGTGTGATTTGCATGGTGGTAATTTGGCTGTGGTGATGCTAATATTTAAGTACACAGATAACAAATAATCGTCCATGTGAAAAGTAGTCTGTGTCTAGATATAATCCACTCTGTTTTAAAGATATGCCCTTAACTTTGTTGATAACAATTGCTAATCCTAATCGAACTGTGAATTGCAAAATACTCCATCATTATCAACACTTTTTTCGTAGATTTCTGCTGCAAAATCCTTGTTTATATTGGAATTTTCCTTGCGTATTTGATTGAAAATATCTTCATCCTCTCATGTGTTGGATTTCAGCTGTGTCAATTGATGCACGTTTGAAGTTAAATATTTCATTTGCATTTTTTATTTTTTCCTTTTCCTTTTGTTCTTGATTTTTCTTTTTTTTCTAATGTTTTGAAATTTTATGTTTTTGTTTTGATTTTTTTCTTTTCTTTTTTAAGTGCAGTTTTAAGTTTTTAAGAAATTTTATGTGCTTTGTTTGATTTTTTTTTTCCTTTTTAAGTGCAGTGAATTGGCTTCACTAGATAAAAATAATTCCTTGCGGGAAATCAAACTTCGGTCATCATACTTGCAGGGCAAAAGTACTGCAACGAGTGTAATTGCACATCAAACTGAGAAAGAATGGATATCAGCAAACAAGAAAAACAGACAAAGAATGGCACAAACACATGCTGAGGGCAAGCAGAGCAACTTGCAGCCAGACTTGAGGATGCGCATTTGCGAGCACATCATTAGTGTTTTACAACATCAGAAAGATGTTAACCAGAAACAACACATCTGCATCAAACATGACTTTGTGGTGAGCAATTACACAATGACACTTACCTTGCATTCCGGTACAATCCATTGGAAGATTCTAGGTTCAGGCAGTATGTTCTCATCTACAGAATGATTGATGGAAGTATATCCCTTATTGCAATGCTCTGGAATTTAAGGGAGAAACAAAATAATGTTTTGTACCACTGAAAAAAAAATTAAACTGCCTCAACTCTGAGAACCACAGAGC
>BMAU01012743.1:0-12426 GCA_019973935.1 Trichonephila clavipes
ATTAAAATTTTTTTAAAAAAAAGTATTAAGATTAAAAGCACAAACTGGAAGACCTGACCATTTTTTACAACGCATTATACATAAAACACAGGGGGAAAATCAGAAGTGATTGATTAATATTTATGAAAAAGGAGAAGAAACATTTTGAATGCGAAAAAACACAAACTGAGATAAACCACTGTAAATTTTTTAATTCTAAAAACATAATTAATATAAGCTTAAATAACATAAAATATCACTTTAAAACATTAGCTACATACTTAAGTAAGAATAATCGCCTTTTTTAAGATATATTTCAAAAGCATAAAGTACTACTATGAACTTGATCACCCTTTTAGAGAGTATTGAATTGCATATGAAAATCTCAAGAAAAATGTTAAAAAAAATTTTTTTTTCTATAATTGCACAAATTTAAAAGTTTTTTCTCTCCACATAATATTAAAAATATTATATTATTATGGAAAACATATGATGAATAAAAACTGAAGCTAATAAAAAAAAAAAGAATTTTAAAAAAAAACCTTTAATGAAAAAATTTCACATGCACACATTTCTAAAATACAAATTACATTAATGTAATATTTAAGAAATATATGCATATTTTATAAAAATATTTTTTACAGTTAATATTTCTAACATTTTACAAACAACCTTTTTTTTTATCTCTCTCGGTTTTTTAATCTATAAAGGGATGTTTGTTTATATTTTTCAATTACCAAGTTTTCTGGTACAATTTTCAGGCGCTACCAGAAATGATGCATCAATTGAAAGATAATAATGCAAAAAAAGAATATAACTAAGTAAAAATAAAGAAACGATATTTAGGTCATTTTTTGGATGCTAAGTCCTCTTAAGGAAATGAAACTTGGCTCATTCGATCCCCTGTCTAACTGCTCTTCCAGTTATTATAATTTCATGTGTGTGCTCATAAGAAGCTATTCCTTATATATAGTTTTTAATTGTTTAAAAACTTTTTAAATTTTATTTAAATCCACAATGTCTTGGCTCCTGTTTGAGTCTCGAACTTGAGATTTGAACCAACTGTTCACTCTTCGAGACCCATCCGGTCATATACTTGACTCCCCATGTGTAGGCATGGGGAGGGCTTAAGCACTAAAAATATCACATGTTTCCATGTTTCCTTAAAGGGGTCTGCAAAAATTTCATCCTCCTAAGAAGTTGAGCATGGGACTTGATTTTGTAAGTATATTTTCTGTTAATTAAATTATTCACTGGAATTGGGATTTTGATCGTGTATACTAAAAATAATTTTAAAAATAAATTATAGTTTTAAAACAAACTAAAAAACACGCTTTTTTATAGTGAATCCAACAAAAAAGTAAAAATATCAATAAAAAATTACTTAAAAGTAGCATATACAAAATTTAATACTTATCTTGTTAAATTGAACGGTTTATAATTATGATCATATTGTGGCCTTAGCACCCAAAAGTGCATCATTATTGCATTCAATACATTATTACTTGGGGGACGCGATAAAAATTATCATTTAAAATTGCGTAGCCAATATTGAAAGTTTAAGAACACTGACTTACGTGTATTTTTACACACTGATGATTGTGTTTGATTGCTATTGAAGGTGTGAACACCTTCGGGGATTTATTCTGTGAATATTGCTCATGAATCCTGTATTTAAAGGATTCGATTTTTGATAAAAAATTCATAGCATCGTTCTTAAAGAACTGTTTATTTTCTTTGTGATTGTTTTTGCATAAAATCCTCGAACCCGGATCTACGTAACAATTTGGTGTCAGAGGGTGGGATTTTATGCAGGCATAACAAGAGCGATGGAGGAGCAACTGAAGGCAACAATGCTTTGAAAAACGGCCAAGAAAAAGACTAAGCAAGAAGAAAAAGAAGAAAGGTCAGGAAGAGACTAAGCAAGAAAAGAAGAAAGGTCAAGAAGAGACTAAGCAAGAAATGCAGAAAAGTCTAGAAAATGTTCAGAAAAGGCCAAGTGAGAATGCAAAAATGTCAGGGAAGACCTCAAGAATGATCTAGAAAAAAAGAAAATCGACAATGTTGAAGAGAAAATCAATTGTGTGGAAGAGAAAATAGAGTTGAAAGTTGAAGAAAGGATTGCAGTAGTTGAAGAGAGGGATAGAGAAGAAAGTAGGGGAAGAAATGGAGAGAATTAAAGAGCAAGTTGAAGAAAGAATTAAAGAGCAAGGATTGAAGAAAAGAATTAAAGCGCAAGTTGAAGAAAAAAAAGAATTGAAGGAGTGGCTGAAAATTTTAGCCTTATATCACATCGAATGGAAGATCTTGAGAAGAAACTTCTAGCTGATGGAAATGAGAAAAAAGCAAGATGTGAATTGTAAGCAAGCTGTGCCTGTGACTGCCTTTACATGCAGTCACAGGCACTGGAAAAGTCAAACTGTCGACCTACGACGGAAAAACGAACTGGAAGTATACAAGATGCAATTTTCCATAATTTCTGCAGCCAATGGATGGACTGCAGGGGAGGTGAATGCATGTCAGCTAGCAGCATCCCTTAGAGCAGTGCTTCTCAAACTTCCAATACTGGCGCCCCCCCTTTTTAATCACGATTTTTATCGCGCCCTCCTTACACATTAATAATATACTGAATGCAATAATAATGCATTTTGACGCTAAAGCAACAATTTTTATTATAAACCGTACAAATTCACGGCATAAGTATTAATTTTTGTATATGTTACTTTTAAGCAAAAAAGAAGTAATAGTATAATTATTATGTTATTTTTCCTTTCTCTAATTTTTTAATTGAAACATATTGCAAAATGCAGTGGTTGCTTAGAAGAAAAAATATAGATATAAGCTAAAATATAGAAAAAGAACTCAGAGGGTCAATTCCAATCATAAGCATTCCTTTTTGAAAAACTTTACTCTGCAAGACAAGCCCATGGAAGTCGCTAATACTTATTAAACTTGTTCTTAATTTAGTATTAATTAATTAGTTATAAAATAATCTGTGAAGCACTGATACATTAAAAGTATACCGGCTGAAGTAGCCACTCTTTGCACGAGTTCATTTATAAGAAAATAAAACATTATTGATATAATCGCTGAATTGTAAGGAGAGTAAAGCCAAGTGCGCGACAATGTTTACAAAAATGTAAAATGATTTTTTAAATGATTGCTCAGATTATAATTAGTTTTAAGCGAATTTTAAGCCTCACAGAATTAGCATTTAGAATTGATGTTGAATAATGAACAATAAAACAAATTCTGATAAAGAATAATTGTATTATTTTTAATATTTAAAGCGAAAAAACCAACATGTTTTACCTGGAGCAGGAACGCACTCGATACTAATGGTCGAGTGGGGTTATTATAGTCACGCCAATCTTTTTTTTTTATAATTATTTTTATAGTACAATAAAAATCGTAATTCCAGTGAACAATTTAATAAAGAAAATATACTTATCTACTTTCAAGGACACAGAAAATATTTCGGAAAAAATGTTATCACACCGGGAACTCATTCAAAACAAAGTATCTTAAGATTGTAAAAAAAAACGTTTGTCACTCCCAAAAAAAGAGGAGATATGTCACAAATATATTTTAGTTCACGTTAAGATTGATTGATTGAATAAGATAAGATTAAGATCACGTTAAGATTGATTGACCCATTTTTTTGATTATGGGTCTGGGTCTTGTTTTTTCTCACGCAATAAAAAAAAATCTCTCATCATGGGATTACAGCAAAATCAAATAAAAATGTGTTTTATTTGGTTATAGTATCAAAAAAGATATATAATGAGGTTTTGAAGTTGAAGCTTTTATTTTTCATTACGTAATATCGCAGATGATATATATAAATTATATCAGTGTAAATGTGTTTTTTTATTATGTCAGAATTATTTTGTTTTACTTCAATCCAGTAAATAATTTTTTAATCTTTTATTTTCGATATGCTGCGCGCCCCCAGGGCTTTTTTTTTTGAGAAACACTGCCTTAGAGGAGAAGCTGCTGAAGTATTGCATACTCTTCCCGACCCAGAGCGACTGAATTTGAACTTCCTATATAATGCTCTGGATCATCTGATCGGCCAGAAATACTCTAAGGACTTTCGCACGTCGGCAGATGAAAGTTGATTGAAAGATTTTAGAAGCACTGCCTTCACTGATTTCCCTTTGTAACTTGTTCATCAAATACTCGAAGTTATTATGGCTTATTTTCATCCCTATGTTATGAACCTAAGATTATTTACATTGTCGTTATAGTGGAGACCTTAGGCTCGAGGATAATTTTTTAATGACTCTACTCTAGATTCCTCAAGGGCAAAAGGTTAGTTTCACGATGTTTTTGTTTTTAAATGCACATTTCTCCAAACAATATCATTTGGAAACATGAATTGTACTTCTCTATGTTATAAAGGAAATGTTTTGATTCCGCAGTATATCTGGCAAGCAAAGTTTTTAATGGATCTGGTGGTTGAGGCAGATTAATTTTTCCAGTGGTGCAAAACATTCATTTTGCTTCTTCCTTAAATTTCCCCTCAGGGGATTCACCTTCTTTTTGGTGAGTACGGGTGTCACAATCCCGAGGTACCCTAGTGATCTTTCCTTTTTTTCGACCCTCTTTCTCGTCATCTAATTTCTCCTTTTCTTCTTTTCACGTCTACACTACAGACCTATATGACCAAATGACCATAGTTCAAATTTAGTTTTTCTAATGAAAAACTTGCAATTTTATTAACATATTTTGGTTTACATTTTCTATTGCGTTAATATAGTTTCTTTTTTCGTATATTTCTTTTTCAATATTTTGATAATGTTGCTTTTACTTTTTTCGATTAACACCGTTGGTTGTCAACCCGCGTGTTTGCCGTGTGCGGCATCCGTAAGGAGGAAAATGGTGTTCTGGGGATCCTTTTGTGTTCCCTTTGCCCCAACTTCTCCCATATGGAGGAGATTGATGGCCTAGGGATACCTCTGCGTTCTCTTTGACCCACGCTTCACTGTAGACGACGGGCGGCAGGAGTGAGCCCGCTCCTGTCAATCGACACGCCAGGACGAAGTTGTATACGCTTTTTTATGGATCCAATGCTGCTGTGCCCGGTAATAGTTATGTTTTCTATATGATAAATGCATTCACAAAATACATTCATATCGTTCCACTTCCTGATATTAAGTCTAGCACAATTTCTAAGGCTTTCTTTGATAGTTATATTTGTACATAGGGGTTGCCCACACACAAATTAGTCGTAGATAACGCTACGTATTTTTAAGGGTTCAGAATTTTTTGAATTTTGTAGAGTTATGGGTATTCATAAAAGACACATATCAAACTATTCAGCTCACGTCAACGGGAGAGTAGAGAAACCCAATCAATCGCTAGCCAATATCCTTGCATCAATTACGCAAAATACAAACGACTGGGACGAGCAACTTCTGCACACAATGTTAGCATTAAACTCCGCGATTCATGAGGCTACATACACGTCGCCCTTTTTTTTTTTTAGAACATGGCAGAGATATTCGATTGTCTGAGTATACTTATGAGAAAAACTCCGACACATCACAAAATAAGTACGAATATGTTAAGAAGCTTTTATCGTCTTTGGAACAAATTTTCATAAGGTGTGGAAAAATCTAAAAGAGCAGGAGGCATCGCACATTAATCTGAGTACGAGGGTGACAAAGCAACATCATTATGATTACAAAATCGGGTCTTTGTGTTTCGTTAAGACGCCTAATATTAAGTCTAATTTATCTCCAAAGCTTTGACCTAAGTTTGAAAGTCCCTACAGAGTAGTCGAGCGGTTTTTCTAATGTCAATTATAGAGTTCAACACGTTGAACAACTAAGGGAAAAGATTTAACACACATGTAAATCGCTTGATTCCCTTTGTTAAGAGATTCTCATATTTGCCCTTAAACAATTTAGACGACTTACTACCAGATCATACGGAGGTTAAAAGTATTGTTTCAAGTCCGCGGTATAATTTAAGGACTCGTGCAGGCCATTGGGTTAATTAATTTAATTCTTATATATTGCGCTAAATTTTTTTGAGGACACCGAGAATATTTTGTTTGTTTGTTTACATTGTTGACGTTTCGTCACTTAGAGAGAGTCCACACCTAGAAACGGTACCTGTTTTCCATTGTTGTACCTTGTTATTTAATGAAATTGTGCTCATAATTTTTTTTTGCCATTTGTTTCATGTCAGGTTTTGATGCTTAAGTGAGACAACGTTGTATGTGGTTAATTAATATCAATGTTAGCTCTAGATATTTTTTTTTTACTATGCTATGTGTTTCATGACAATATATAAATTTTGTTGTTTGTGATAAGATGGAGATTTAATTTTGCTATGTGATTCATGTATGCACGTCAATAATTTTTTATTTTTTATATTGTTTATATATAATACATGCTGTTGGCAACAAAAATCAAATTTTGGGGTCTTTTGGACACCTGTCAAGAAATTTGAATGTTGTTAATGTTTATATATATTTGGCATTTTCATTAATCAAATAATTTTGTATTGCGGTTATTACCTAGTATTTACATTTTTTTATCAAAGGTCTTTTGCTTGAATATTTTTAGTTCATGTTTACTTGATTGTGTTATAACTGTGTACTTTTCTTATTAATTTTTGAGTTTGCATAAAAGATTTGTTTAGTGACGGTACTTTGTTAGATGCAATTTTTAGTGATACGTTGATGTTAGTGTATCAATTTTAAGTGGCTGTGTATTACTGAATAATGATATCTTTGGAACTTATACTTGTTAGGATATTGATAGAGGTGGTTGTTTGAATTTTTCTTGGAAAATTATTTCGAAACTTAACTCTGTTTTGCTCATGTTACTTTTGTTTCGTCAAATGATTGCTAATTTCTGTCTAAAACTTGTATAGAGTCTGTCGTTTAGGTGTTTCAATGCTATTTTGGGTGTTTTTTTGTGTGTGTTTTTGCTATAGATTTTGATTTTTTTTTCTTAAGGCTCTCTAGTTAAGTTGTTGTTTAGTTAAAGGAATGTACAGTCAATAATTTTGTCTCGCTTGTGTACTAATTTGTAATATGAATTGAATGTTTTTGCTTATGTTGTTGTATTAGGTCTGTTGGTTTAGGTTATTTTTTATTCATGGTAGCCTTTGGTTAGATTATTGAATTGAGTACTGATATTAATTGAGTTTTTCTTTTATGGTTTTGGATTTTAATTGTAGTTTTGCATTGTTATTTGGAATAAAGTTATAGTCAGATAATGGAATTGTTAAATTTTAGATTTTGTGTACGCGTAGTTAGGTTAGCTTTGAGTTTGGTATTGGCAAGGAGAAAAATTTTTGATTCAGAGGCTAATTAGTATTGTTTCAGTTTGTAGATATTGAGTTTGATGATAATTTTTTTTTTTGGTGCTGTAAATGTTGAAATGATTAGGTGTGAATTTTTTTTTTTATTAATTATTTGAAGGAGATAGATAAATTTGAGTTGATGATTTTGTGGAATATTTGAGAAAATTATTGAAGGAGATAGATAATTTTGAGTTTATAAGTATGTGGTACATTTGAGAAAGTTGTTTGATATGGAGATGGAAAATTTCGAGTTAAAGATTATGTGAGTAAATAATTTGATGGACATAGATAATTTTGAGTTAATGGTATTGTGGGAGACGTGTTGATTAATTATTTGAAAGTTACAGATATGTTTAGTTAGTGTTATTGAGGTAAAGAATATAGATGGTTTTGAGGTAATGGTATTTTGGAATAGTTGAAGAATCATTTAAAGGTTACTGAGAATTTTGAGTTAATGATTTCGAGCGATATTTGAGTAATTAATTAGATGGTTATAGATGAATTTGAGTAAACGGTATTGTTGAAAAACGGGGATATACTTTTTTTTTTTTTTTTTACGAGTATAGTGAACCATTGTGATGAGTTTGTTAATTATTTTAAATTAATACACTGAATTACTTGGAATGTTAATAAGTGATGTTGATTAGTGAAGTGAAATTTTTTGGGGGGTAATTATGTTGTTTAATTATGAAGCACTTGTAATAATTTTTTTTTGGTTAAATTTACTTTACTCCAAATGTGTTGCCATATGTCGTGGGTTGCATTATCAATTTTTATGTTTACAATTTTTTTCTCTTATATTTTCAACTACATTTGGGATTTCTGGAATTTCTCAATATGGAAATTCGCATGTATTGAATGTAGAAGAAATTGTTTTTTTTTTTTTTCTCAAATTTTTTTTTTTTTTAAAGTATTAATCAATATAGTTATTTTTTTTATAATCGGATTTGCATTATTTTTTTTTGTCTTGATTGTGCATTCTGTTTCTTGTGTCGGCGGTTGCCGGCAATCGTCCTATCGCAGGAAATGGGATGTTCTGTTTTTTCCCCACCTTTGGAAACATTGGGGGTGCATCCTGATCTCATGCACACTCATCGTTTGCAATTTTAAATTTAATTGCAATATTTTTTTATTTTAAATTGTAACCAATGCTTGTAGTGAATTTTGTTTAAAATCCTAGGCTATTAAGCATTCTCAGAGTCATAAATTTTTTTTTTACCTATGCAACTCACCATTTGAAATTCTAACTTTTAATTTGCAATATTTTTTTTTTTTTTAAAAGTGTAATCAATGCTGTAGTGATTTTTTTTTAAATTTCTTACGCTATTAAGCATTGTCAAAGTTACAATTTTTTTTACTTATATGCACTCATCGTTTTTAAATCTGCATTTGAATTGCAATATTCGTTTTAAATTGTATTTTGTTTAAAAAAGATTGTAATCAATGCCCTTAGTGAATCATTGCAATTTCTTATGATGCTTTGAGCATTGTTAAAAAGGTTACAATAATTTTTGGTGGTCTGATACATGCACATCATATTATTCACGTCATGATTTCGATGCTATATGGTTTTTTGTATTGTGTTGTTTTCTTGTGCTATCATTGTTCCGTTTTTTTTTAAAAAAAAAAAAAAAAAAAAAAAAAACTTTCACGTTCTTTGTTTATGTCCGTTTCACTTTCAATTATTTTTTTATCACGGTTTTAATGCAAAGTTATATTTATGGTATATGCATTGATTTTACTGTACATTACCTTGAATATTTTTTACATTGATTGTCCGACGCTTAGTTAAGGTATGTGACTACCCCAAAATCCTCGGTATGGAGAAAATTTTCGAAATTTTTTATGTTTTTATATTATAGCCCATACTCTTAAGATTCCAAAAATACTTTATTTTAGTTCTTACGATATTTAGAAGCTAAGTTATAGCTTATTTAGTAAACCGGAAATGGGTGTTTAAAAGAGACATAAAAATGTAAACAAAAAGTTTGAACGTCTTTTCGTGACTTTTAAGCAATATAAATATCTAATATTTATGGTAATATAGATCAACGTATCCTTTACTTATTTATTAAGTATCCGTTACTTATTTTTTTAATCTGGCAACTGTTTTTTTTTAATTCAAGCTTGTTTTACTGAATGGCAATAATAATATCGTTTATAGTTTGTTTACATTGTTCATTCTAAAGCGTTCTTCTTAATTATTACTTACTTTTTGATAATTTTTCAGTTAATTCATTAATTTTCATTTAATTTTAACGTTTTTATTTGATTGTGAGTATTTCAAAATGTTGAAAGCTAGATCGAAAGTATCTAGAAAGAGAAAATTTTATGGTAATAGGTTTACCAAGTTAGCACTTAACAGTAATAATAGTATGTCTGCAAGTGAAGCCCGAAATTGAGCACTTTTTGACAGTTTTTCATGTGCCTGAACCTGAATTTCATGGTTCTACAGGAAAGAGAATTATTAATTTCCAAGCTTTGATGGGAATTATTTCAATCTTGTGTTGTCCGGAATGTTATGCAACTGTATTGAAACTGGCAGAAGATTCTAAGGAAGGACTTTGCTCTAATTTGTGTGTGGCTTGCAGTTGTGTGGGTTCATGACTGGCTTTTACTTCTACTCCTAAAGAAAATAAGAAATTCTCTCTCAATACTTTATTGGTATTTGGATTGAGATTGATTGGCAGAGGATTCACAGCTGGTAAGAAGTTGTTATGCACTTTAAATTTGCCATGCATTTCTAAAAATACCTTCAGAGCTCATGAACTCAAACTGCTGGAAGCACTACAGTTATGTTCTGAAGAAAATATGAAAGCTGCATCTAAAGAAGTGCAATATTTAAAAAAAGTACAACTTGTGGTGTTTCGGTAGATGGCTCATGGCAGCGGAGAGGCCATATGTCACTTAATGGCTGCGTTTCAGTTATTTCCATTGATACGGCGAAAAATTTTTAGATCTGGAAGTAATGACTCAGCATTGTAAAATGTGTGAATTGAATGTGAAACGTGAGCATGTATGTTCAAATTATAAAGGATCCTCTGGAAACATGGAAGCTGTTGGAGCTTTAGAAATTTTTGAAAGGTCACTAATCAAACGAGACCTGCAATACACCGAGTACTATGGTGATGGTGATTCCAAGGGGATTTTACAAGTAAAGGATATATATGGTGAAAACAGTAAGACAAAACTTGAGAATGGAATATAGGACATATACAAAAAAGAGTAGGCTCACGTTTAAGGAAACCAAAAAGAACACCAAAAGGACTTGGTGGGAAGGGGAAAATAACTGATAAATTTATCGATAAACTGCAGAACTATTATGGGATTGCCATCCGCAGCAATGTTGGATGCCTCGAAAAAATGCAATCTGCTGTAATAGCTGCCCCTTCTTTCACTGCTGCTCTAGCAATCAAAATCCCATGCATGGGCAATGTCCAACAGGGAAAGACAGCTGGTGAAAATATAAACAAGCATTAAGTGATGGCAAAGTATAGTGTGGACAAACAGCAGGCCTTTCAAATGCAGTGATTAAAGTGATAAAGCCTACTTTATTTAGCACTCTGTGATAAGGAGTTACTAAAAATGCCTCCATGGCAAGACTCAAAATAATAATGAAAGCTTTAATAAATGTATTGTGGTCTGTTTTTGCCGAAAGAAATTTTTGTTCATAAAAACTTTGTTTTTTGGGTTCTTACATGGCTGTCCTCTTATATAATTCGAGGTTATTTAGGGCTATTGCCTGTATTTAATTATTTAGGTATAGGAATTGATCCAACGACACTTAAAAACTATATGGGAATTGACAAGGAGAGAATTCAAAAATCGAAACGCCAGTCATTACCCTCAACAAACTCTCCAGAAAAAAAAACAAAAAGCCAAGAAAAAGTCCAAATTAGCTAAAAATGAAGCTAAAGAGGGCTTAAGCTATAACATGGGGAGTTTTGAAAATGTTTAGTGAGTAGAAAAGTAATTATTTTGAGTTAAAATTATTAAATGTGTTTTACGAGAAACTGTTATTAAATATTTTTATTCACGATAAAGCTCACTACACAAAATATTGTTAAGATACTAAATCTAAATTTTCAGAACATGTTTTATATAGTTATATCTGTGTTATGAATCAAAATCTAATCTCTGTGTATATATTTATGTACTTTATTGCTTTTTTTTATGAAAGAAAAAAAGCATTAATTTTTTAAAAATTTGAGTTTTTGCATAAAATTTGGCATATTTAAAAAACTTTCAAAAACATTACAATTTTTTTTTTTATTCCTATCACAGATAAAGATGTTGTTTATGTACTCTATAAATATTATTTAAATACTTTTTTATTAGAATTTTGTGTACAAGATTTGTCGTAACTGCAATTTTTCACCAAAATTTCGCTAAAAACAAAAAATTGTTATAGTCTACAAAACTCTCCAGAAAACAACAAAAGGGTAAAATAAAGGTCAAATCAGCTTTACATGAAGCTAAAAGAGCTTGAGCTATAAATATAGTGAGTTTAAAAAAGTGTAAAATTAGTAGAAATTTTTTCATGTAGTATTAAAATCTTTAAATGCATTTCCTGAAAAACTGTTTTTCAATTTTTTTCTTCACGGTACAGTTCACTACAGAATTTCTTTTTTAAGATATTGACTTGAAATTTTTAGAAAATGTTTTATTTAGTGTTATCTGTATTCTAGACTATAAATCTAATCTCTGTGTATATAGTTATTTATTTTATTGCACTTTTTGTGAGAAAATAACATTAGTGTTTTTTTTAGAAAATTGAGTTTTTGCATAAAATTGACATATCTCAAAAAAACTTTCAGAAGTATTTACAAATTTTATAGCTATCAACACAGATAATGATGTCATTATGTACTGTATAAATATTATAAGAATATATTAATTAGAATTTTCAATCCAATCCTTACCGCAACTGCAATTTTTCACTAAAATTTCACTCAAAATTCCCAATATTTCCAAAATTACTTTTTAACTTTGTAAGAACTGTATTGGAATTCTTACTTTTATGTGTCCCATTTCAAATAAAAAAGGTTTATTTAATTGAAGTTTTTATACATTTCAAAAAAGTGCTCCGAAGGTAGTCACATACCTTAAGATTATACAATTGGT
>BMAU01012749.1:0-27145 GCA_019973935.1 Trichonephila clavipes
TCTCCCTAGGGGTTTTGTCTTTGACTAAAACACGGGCTTCACGAACCCGGGGAACTAGTAATCCTTCTCTATTTTCAGCCCTCTTTCTTGCCATTCCAATTTTCCTTTTCTTCTTTTTTCACGTCCAACCACAGATCTACATTTCAATGAACATTATTCCATCTTTGTTTTTCTGGTAAACAATTTGATTTTTTACTACCGTATTATGGTTTATTTTATATTACGTTCTTTTCATTTGATTTGCTTACATTTCTTTCAATATTTTGATTTTGTGCTTCTTTTATGTTCGATTCTTGCTTTTTTTGTGTTCCACTTCTTATCTTTATTTTTCTGCTACGAAGTCCTGTGGCAGACCAGGACTGAGTGGAATGAAGTTGTGTCTGATGGGTTTTCACTGTTGGTATGATGACACAACGGACTGCTCCCTGGGAAAACTGGCACTTGGAGCGGGGTTTTGAACTTTGAGGACCTTTGGACTAGTGAGGTGGGGTCTTGGAGGAAGCGGCCATGTAGAGGGTACAGGAGAAAAGCTGAGTTTTGCGTCTCAGGCCGCCAGATAGTACAGGAGCCCGGGACAGCCTAACCAGCATGTCCTGGCTGCTCTATCAGCTGGTGTATAATCCCGCCTGTCTTGTAGCTCCAGGTGGTGCCTGGATGGGGTCCTGCATTGCAGAGCGGGGGCTCTCCCGAGGCCACTACTGGTTGCTGAATCTGGGGCAAGCCCTGCCAAACTGGTCTTCTGATAATCAAAAGGAATTCTCCTCCTCCTTTCAAAAAAAAAAAATTCAAAATAAGTCAAATTAAGGAAAAGTTCAAAAACGCATCTTTTAAAACCCCCATCCCACCCTTCCCAACACATGATGCGCAAATATTACCCACTCGCAACATTGATACTCTTTCTGCACATACTCGATTTTTATTAATTTCACTTCCGAACAATACCATGTCAAAAATATCGCCTTTCGCTATCCATAAAACGCTCATCGGAATAGGTGGAGAACCGAAATCAGTAAAACGACTGCGTTCCGGGGATCTACTTATTGAAACCATATCTGATTTACAAACGAAGTCGTTTCTTCTCGCCAAAACATTTTTCAATTCACCAGTCACTGTAAGTCCTCATAAAACCTAAACTCATGCAGAGGGTGTGATTTCTGAACCCGACTTGTTGAGCACTCCTGATGCGGAAATACTTGAAGGTTTTCTGATCGGGGTGTCATTCAGGTCAGGCGAATAACAATAAAAAAGATTCGAATATTATTCCAACAAAACATATAATTCTTACTTTCAATAAACCGAAACTACCTACCACTGTCAAAGCTGGATATCTTAATTGTAAAATCCGTCCCTTATATACCGAACCCTCTGCGCTGTTTCAAATGCCAGAGGTTCGGTCACCCCAAACTTCCTGCCGCGGCCAATTAACATGCTCTAGATGTGCTTCCGTTGGGCATTCTTCCACGGATTGTACTCTAGAACAAAAATGTGTTAATTGTACGCAATCTCATCCTTCCGATTCAAAATTATGCCAAAAATGGAAAATAGAAAAACAGATCAAGAACTTAAAACCAATAGAAACATATCTTATTTTTGAAGCACGCAGATTAATAGTTCCTCAGTTAACACAAACGTATGCTCAGGCTGCAAGACCTTCAACTATATCCACAGCTTCCCAAACAGATCCAAATCTATCAAACATAATCTGTCCACCTTTACAATGCCTAACACCCATATCTTCTAAAAATCCATTGCCTGGTACTCGTGTTCAGTTTCTACCTTCTCCACGTCATCTTCATCTACTCAAGACAATCTACTTCCTTCCCCATCTAGTATACTACCCACAATACAAAGTGAATCTTTATTACAAATACCCATCCCTACTACTACAACTACTTCCCCTGGCAATAACCTGAATACTTTAGTTTCACCCTTAGAAACTGAAACCCGTTCTCGTACACCTCCTGCTAAACTTCATTCGGTTTCAACTGAAAACTTACATCAGTCTGTCCCTAATGAATCCAATAGTGAACATTCTACTGCAGCTGAAACCCAGCAAATTATAAAACGAAAATCCAGAAATAGAAGAAAGCGAACAAAAATACAGAAACCAGATATTGACATACAAAGGGTTCCACATAAATCTCGACATGCAACACCTACAGAAATAACAACTGATGAGGAGGATATGATAACTTACGACGTGGAGGAGGAGGAACTTGAGCAAGATCCTTTCATTCTTCCTAAAGGTTATTTACGTGCATTAACTCCATCTCGATACAGGAACTATAGAGAATAATTTTTTATGCCATGTGTTATCTAACCTTATTTTAAACTAACCTTTGTCTTTTTCAATGCTTTTATTTTAAGATATGATCTGACTTGGTGGGGAATTCCCCACCAAATTTTGTTTCTTTGGATCATTGAAGACGGTTTTAAGTAATTTGTATTTTGATTTTTTACAGTGTAGTGTCATGAAATATATAAGTTTCTTAACAAATGTTCAAAATAATTTTAGAACAGTATGCCATCGTGAAGCTACAAGGACATTGTCAGGTAGTTCAAAATTTTAATGACATTATTTAAATGAGTGGGATAGGGCACAATGACGGCCGGTTCTTTCATCCAATCCAACAAGTAATTATAATGCAATATGTAATGTTCCCGTTGTGTATCCAAGCGAATGGCTGGAATATACGTGTCCAAGGAATTGTTTTGAACGTACAGATACACCAATTGGTTATCAACCAAGACGTACCAATCCGAGGGAAGAATGCGTACTACTCGATAATCTTTCCACGTCCAGATCATAGCATAATGTTTATGAGCGGGACGTCCAGGGACGGGTTCTAGATTAAACAGGAGTAATAAAAGACAAAGTATGGTAAAAATGAAGTACATTTCATTCATTTTATTCTTAATTTTGATTGTGACCTTAGTGAATCTTTTTTACAAACCTTGGTGGTATGATGTGAAATCTAAACTCCCCAGCCTATTCACTGGCTCATGGGTATCTTCCATTGCTCGATCCACCTGCCCTTTGTATGGATTCCAATGTCCTAACGACGAACCCTGCGATTGCAGCCAAATGTGCTCCAATGGGGATTTTGTTCCGTTTCAAGTGTTACCCAAAGATAAAATTTTTTAATGGACCAGCATTTGACTCCAGGAACATATTGTCTTCCCCGAGGTATTGGAAATTGCAATCAAAAGACATCGTATCATGTATTTTCCTTGACGGGGTGGAAATGTATTCCCCGGCACCAAACCTTGTACCAGGAACAAACATTGGTGGCTTGTCACCACGAAGAGGCTGAAGATAATTCAAAAAATGTATTGTGGGATCATTTGTTACAAAAACCTGCCACGGAGGTGGAAAACCCTTACGAAACACTGGCAGATGGAAAAACATTAAGATTTCAATGCCAATGTAATTCAGTAGATATCTTGGGAAAACCAATGCTGTCTGTTTTACCATTTGTATGTTCTTCAGATTATTGCATCAAAGACTTTTTAAATCCCCTACCCATCATGGGGTATCGAAATTCAAAATGTGAATGTGGACCCAATTTACATCTAGATCCAAATGATGAAACCTCTCCATGTGTGGTAGAAAGATCCCGAGTGGAAAATGGCGTGTTTATAGGGGCAGTTGAATGCATGACCAACTTTTCGTGGAAAAAGAATTCAATTTTCTGCCCACACGATGAAGGCATGTTGAATTTTTCTACGCCAGTGTTGAGTAGTAATTCTTTTGATGAAATGATTTTACATTTGTCAGAATAAAAAAAAAAAAAAAAAATTTTTTTTTTTTTTTTTTTTTTTTAGTGACTGCTTTAAAAACTGTTCGACTTCTGGTATGGTTCATCAACTTTTGTACTGGAGACACTTTAGAAATCAAGAGGTATGAGTGCCTATTTGCACAGAGTCAATAGTGTTGAAGAAGCTCCGACGACTGATGCCTATCTTTTATACAACCTCAGTGGAGGTATTTACTATGTTAAGCGGTCCGATTATCCCAATTTCGCCCACTATTGGTGCCGACAAGAGTGCTTTGCATCCATTACTATGGACTTGGCTACTTGTGAGCAACATTCTCTCGCGTTAGATTTAGATTTTTCTTCACCCAACAATAGTGTGGGGCCTCCGTGTACATCCATCCTTCCTTTGATTGAATCTACGCTTAAATTGCAGCTTTTATCCCATGTAAAGCATTTTACGTACATTATTGCTGCTCGGCATGGAGGTCGTGGCTTTCATATTCATTTGCCTGAATTTGTCATTGGACACGATGATTACATTTTGTTTTGTCATCAACATAGTGTTCCTTTACAATACGCTGTGCAGGGAAATGGTCTTTACAAGTTGGACATTTTGCAAAATATGATGTTGGCTGGTTCAGGAAAACCAGACACTTCTGCCTATCGACCCATGGAAATGATTTATGTAGATGAAAAAGAAACATATTGTATTGATTTCAGAAAAAACTTATTAGAGGAGTTGACTCGGTTGAAAGAAAAAGTCGTTTAAGCGCGTCAAGCACAATACCGATTCCTACTTTAGGAAATTTTTATTTTTGGACGAGCGACAGGCAAAACAACATTTGCTGGGCTTTATGATGCCCGTTGTGACCCCTTTTCAACCTTTGTATAAATTATCCTATTCAACGCTCATTAGCAATACCCCAGTGAATCTGATCATGTGGAAGATGTGGCCACATTCACGTACAAACGTACTAATGATATAGGATACATTTCAAAAGGAAAGCAATTGCTGTTTGATGGATCCCATTTTCTAAAAACTTTTCATTATTTGCGCTTTAATGCCTTTCTCATGGGAACTTTGGAAACGAATAATGCGGCTTTGAAGCGGTGGTACCAAAGAGCATTACGCATGCATCCTGAAGCTCTGCATATTAATCCCATTTTCGACAAGATTAATCAAATCTTGCGAGAAAATAATACAAAGTTTCTGGATGATCCCAATCCCATCAAAACCATTTTGGAGTATAATCAGGGGTATTATTTTTTACCCACCTTTTATGCATTGTGTAAATATTTAAACCTTTCCACCGTCATGATGGTTAACCATTTAAGAGGAGTATTGGATAAAGAATTGTCACCCTTGTTGGATCGTATGGAACAGGTAGGGGAAGAACACACTCAAGTGATTATGAGAGATTTTACGCTGCAAACTATCATTTTTTGTGGTAATAATTTATGCGAACGGTACACCCGATACCGGGATAAACTCAAACAAATTGTTCACGATTCGAAACGGGCCATTTTGAGCATTTCTACCGCGCCTCAACTGACTGAATTGTTGCGCAATTTACAAGAAAGTCATTTTCCCATTCAAATCCTCAAATTACCCAACTCGTTACGGAAAGCCAACGCCTTCATTTGGAATTGTTTAACAGAATCATGGCAAGAAATTCAAGCGGACAAGGAAAAGGATTCTCACATGAACAATTTGTGGAATGCCATCTGCACGTACTTGGAGGAATATCGGAAATCAGGCAATTATGGAGGTCCTGAACCCGAAGTGACACAGAAATTTAGCATCAATGCTGTCATATCCACTATTACTAGTGACATTAATATGGAACGAAAAACGATTCAAATGGATCGACACAAATGGTTTATACGTACGGTGGATGGATTACTGGATATCTTGACGGGTCAAGTTGGCGGCACCGTTCCTGAATTATTTTTATCTGATCGAAAATTGGGAGTAGAATTTTCCCGAACGGAATTGTTGAAATTGTATAATCTGGCCAGTATTTTTATTGCCACCAATTACGAACGAAAATTTTTTGTTATGAAGGGAGAAACATTCAATGGGAAAAGCAAATTGTTTGAAATTTTGGCTTTCGTGTCTTTTTGGGGGCTATTATCATTGTATTCAATCGGACAATTTAAAACCGGGAAATTCTAGTGCCAATGCCACTCCCGACCTAGCTTCAACTCTGTTCAATTGCCGCATTGTGACGACCGAAGAATTGGAAGGAAAATTGAATGAAAATCGAGTGAAGCAAATTACGGGCAATTCCTGCGTCACCTTTCGAAACATGTATGAATCCAGTCAAGGAGGTATACCAACCGCCAAGTTGTTTACTACCACCAATAATTTACCCGATTGTCGAGCGACTGAGGCTTTTTCAAGACCGAGTCGTTGCCATTCCTTTCATGTCTCGTTTTGTGAATAAAGCTCCCTTCACCACATCGGAGGCAAGTACGACTCAACCGATATGGAAAGGATGAATATGTTGTGGAACGATCGTACATTGGGTGCTTTCTCGTACTCGTTTATCACCTGAAAAAATGCATGGACATTAAAAATGGACTCTTGCATTATCGGGACGAGCCGCCCAGTGTGGTGGAATACACCAAAATTTATTTGTTTAATACAGACGTTTACAATCAGTTTAAAACACACATGGATGTGCAAGAGAGTTTGAATGCCATGACCACCATGACCGATTTGCGATCGGCGGTTCGTCAGTTTCTCAAGAGTACCAAGAATAATACCACGCCAGAAACGATTTAATTTTTAAAATTTGAAGAAGAATTTTCCGAATGCCGTCGTCGATCCGATTTTCAATTGGGACAATATAATAGTATATTGGATCAAACGTCTGACACGCTGACGTTAGAAAACAGTAGTTTGCAAGAAGAAGAAGGACCCAAAAAAAGATCCCTTCCAGTAGAGGGGCCCCGTAAAAGACAATGCAAATCCATGGATACGGCAGTGGTATATTACGAAAATGTTATTATTCGAATCTACGCAAAATGGGAAATGAAAATTAACCCTCTAACTGGACACCTTCCTCCTTAAAAGTTATTCCGAAAGCGTTTAACTCTTATTTTGCGATTCCCTTCAAAAAACGGAACAGACTTTTTTTTTTTTTCCTTTCCCTTTTAGAACTTGGGTGGTCGAACGGGGAAAATTTTACGACCCAGTTCGGTCGCTTTGAAAGTAAGAACCAAGAGATCAATCGTTTACAACTAGCTGTTAAGTTGCCTTGGGCAATCTTCTTTGAAAGCGTAGATATCCTCTCTTGATCAATCCTCTTTGAAAAGATACGGTGTTTCTTTCTCCTATATGTTCAGTCACAGTAAAATTAAAAACGAAATGAAAGGAAAAAAAAAAAGAGGAAAAAATGAAATAAATAGTATGTTAGAAGCTGAAAAATAATTATATTTTCTTCAAAGAAAATTTATTTTTCTGTCATTTTTTAAAATTAAAAAAAATATATATATATATTTTTGGTATTGCGATTTGAATTTTTGAACCAGAAAAAAAAAGCATCCTGTATTTATTTTTGAATATGAGAGTAAGAAAACGCGCTCACTTTCCTGTTTTTAAAAAGTAATGAGGTAAAAAAGAGCAAAGGCCCTATCTCATTTTTAAACAATAAGAACAAATATTACATACGATCATTATATTTATGAAATAAAACCGATCTTTCTCTATTCAGTTATATTTTTAATTTAAAATAGCATAAAAAGGATTTCAATACTTATAATTTATTTTAATTAAAATCGTATAAAAGATATTTTATGTTAACTGAATATTTTTCGGAAAAAAATTTAAATTTTCCTTCCTAGTGTTCTCTTTTTCGAACTTCTTGTATTAAATAAAAATTCCTTTTCTACATCGGCATTTGTGATGGACGTAACACACATTCAGTCAATAATTTTTAATTTTAATGGGGGATATACTTCTTCAAATGCGCATGACAGTACTTCTAACCATTTTCTACTCAAGTTAAATTTCTTATCTTTCTGTTTCTTTTATTACAAGGAAAGATGTCACACATCGATAACTACATTTTCACACAATTCAGTCATTACAAATTCTATTGTGAGAAAAGTTCTCCCCTAATTAATCTTGTCTTTCAAAACAGTACACTTAAAACAATTTTGTTCAGTGAAGTTAACCGACAGTTTCACAATGTATTCATACCAAATTTTAAAAACAAATTTAACACTTGGAAATGTATCCTGTATTAAATTTTTCAGTATACACAAATATTTCCTGCTGTAGGGAAGATATAGTATGAGATGTGGTGTGCGGTTGTGAAAGAATGTTTTCGTACGTGTAGACTATTTTTGAAAATTTAAATATCACTGAAGCTGATCATATAACTGCAAATGAGCCTTATTTTAATGTGTGCTGGTATCAAAGTAAAACACTTTACAATATTAAACAGCCTATGGGTTTATACTCAATATCAAACTATTCGCAAAATGGCTTACACAACTTCTATTCAAAATTGTAAAGAAACTGAAATATAAATATATCTTACTTCAGTCAAAAATATTCATAATATGTAAGTATCCTGTTGCTCCACTTATTTCTGTACATTTTAAAAACTGTAGCTGAATGCAATTTTTTATATTTATAAACGAGGCATAACAGCTCACACAGTCGTAAAAATGTCCTTATCATTTTTAAATATACTACTATAAAACGTATATGGATTGTAAGATCAGTTGAAAAATCCTAAAAGCTTTTAGAAGAGCTAAAAACATGTAATTTTGGACTGATCAAATTTTTAATATAATACACAAATATACATGTTATTAAGCAAATACATTTGAAAAATCAAACTTCCTTCTGAAATAAACGTAATTGAAAGAAAAATGTTTAATTGCAAATGAGTGGAAATACATGTTTATCTAAGGGGTATCCCCAAAGTGAGGTTAGCCTCAAACTTAAGACTCAAACTCAGAAGCACAACAATCCATGAGGGCCAGGAACTACTGTGCCCATCATAATACACGTGACCATTGGACGCTGAGGTGCATGAACAGATGTCCTGATTTGGTGGTCTGTCTGAAGAGAGACCTTCAGTGTTTAAGACCCGAAGCAAGCTTGGTACTCATTTATCGACCCAATGTAGCGGGATGAAAGGCAGAGTCGACCTTGCGCAGCCCGTTAATAGAACCCCAGACCTGTGGTGTGGAAGCACTATACACTTTCACTCAATCCTATTCGGTGAAAAATAAAATTTAATGTTAGAATCTTATATAAATCCCTAATGAATGAAGGAGTCCAAACTTTTTTTTTCATGTAAACTGTTTAGACGGAAATGGTTAATTATGAACATTTCACAAGTTGCATAAATTAAAATTAACCGTTATAGTTAACATAAATTTTTAAGGGTACAAAAGGTGTATTTCGGCTGCACGAATTAATTTTAAAAGGAATACGGTTACGAAAAATTAGTACAAATCTATCTAAAGTAGGGTTGGTTACCTTAGATATTGTCAAACACAACAATGTATTGGAAGCCAATTCCACAATTCGTTGTCATAAAAATGTATGGAAAATTACAAGATTTATTTTTGCATTTTTAATTTATATATATATATAATTTTTCCTGAGAGCTTTAAAAGCTAGAGCGGCATCCATCAAAACCGCGGTTCTCTCTCTGTTTTTCCAGATCGCCCCTGACTAAGCCGGCTCTGCCATAGTAAGCGAAAATGCCAGATTTTGTTTGTCAAGATCATTTTATAGCAGACTGCATTTTTCATGTATTTTAGATGGTCGTTTTATATTTTCTACATCAATATCTTAATGTCTGAATTTAAAATTACATAAAATTCTTGACATTCGCATCAATGACCATGATAATTTTTATTAGTATATGAATGTGTCAAATATTAACACATTATTTTAACCATTTAATTGATATCAAGTATAACATAACGCACACAAATTTTCTAAACTTTAAAATAAATATTTCGAAAACTACTTCAGATATACCCAAAATTTTTATTCCTACGCTTTAGCTTCTCAGTTTTGCTTCTCTATGTAAGAATTTATTGTAATTGTATATTCATCAATTTTTTTAGTATATTTTTGCTCTTAGCATGCGGTTTTCAACCGAATTGTATGAAATCTTCGAAATATATTAAATGAATGATTGAATATTAATGTCGCACTGTTCAGCTACACGAGGGCTTTTGGCGATGGACCACGTAATTTTGAACCATGGTCAAGTGACGTGGACGACACCTGAGCTGGCACCCCCTCTCCTAACTACCCCACCACACCAACGGGAGGACGTTTCAGCTCTCGACAGATTTAACGTGCATCGCTGCCCTACACGGCGGGTCTTTAGTGGTACTGGGCTCGAACTCGTGACAAAGCAAGCCACGTTCCGATACCTATAGCACTCGGCTACCGCGGCCGAAATATATTAAAAGATACCAAAGAAGCTATATAATAAAATTTGAAATTTTTATTATACTCAAACAATTGCTAAAACTTATGGTAAATAATTTTTAACTGCGCGATGCATTTTTTTTTTCGAAATTTCAAATGGAATTTCTAACATAAAATTTCTAGCTTTATAAGGTCGAGATTTCAAAACATATCCAGATTTTAATTACTTATTCAGTTAGCCTTTAAAAAAGATAAATGTTGAGGTATTTTGTATAAGTAGTAGGAAATGATGGTTCCTGTATAATTTCGCGAATATTTTCACTTTGTCGATTAGAAGCTTCAATAGAAGAAGAGAAAATATTTTATCATTACGATAGTAAAAAGTTGACTTTGTTACGATGTATGATAAAATTTGGAAAAAAATGCAAAAAAAAAAAAAAAAAAAAAAAAAAGGAACAAGCGTGTGCTAAAAATTTTTTATTTAAAATATAATTACATGAAGACACAAGTACATTGTAAACACCGTGCAAAGGATTATTGTGCTTTACATGGAGACACATTCAGGAAAACAAAATTAGTACATTATAAACACCGTGCAAAGTATTCTTGTGCTTTACATGGAGACACATTCAGGAAAACAAAATAAGTACATTATACCAACACCGTGCAAAGTATTCCTGTGTTTTTACATGAATACGCATTCAGGAAAACAAAATAAGTACATTATAAACACCGTGCAAAGTATTCCTGTGTTTTTACATGAATACACATTCAGGAAAAACAAAATAAGTACATTATAAACACCGTGCAAAGGATTCTTGTGCTTTACATGGAGACACATTCAGGAAAACAAAATTAGTACATTATAAACACCGTGCAAAGTATTCCTGTGTTTTACATGGAGACACATTCAGGAAAACAAAATAAGTACATTATAAACACCGTGCAAAGTATTCCTGTGTTTTTACATGAAGACACATCCAGGAAAAAACAAAATAAGTACATTATAAACACCGTGCAAAGTATTTTTGTGCTTTACATGGAGACACATTCAGGAAAACAAAATAAGTACATTATACCAACACCGTGCAAAGTATTCTGTGTTTTTACATGAAGACGCATTCAGGAAAACAAAATTAGTACATTATAAACACCGTGCAAAGTATTCCTGTGTTTTACATGGAGACACATTCAGGAAAACAAAATAAGTACATTATACCAATAGGATTATATTAAAAATGTTCTTCATCAGTTTCATCAATTGCATAATGTCCAAAGGGATAACAATTAATCCCATCATCTAACATATATTTTTTTATCATAAAATGGTGTGAGCCCAATTTTATTTTGAGCTACTGTTTTGATATCATGATTTTTGGTAACTAAGATATTTTGCTGATGTCGTAAAAATAGTCTTTCACTTAAAACAGATTTATATAACTCAGCATCAAAATTTTCAACGCAGGATTTTTTTATACCTTTAGCTGTTTTTTGGAATTGTTACCGAATACCATGCAGTACATTTTACATTTTAATCCTATAAATTCTTTTATGGGTTCACATGTTTCATTTTTAGAGCCCCTAAGCGACCCTCATTGCTTACATTAAACAAATCATGGTCTTTAGGGTAGTTACTATAGTCCATTATTTCAGAAAAGTTTTTTTTAATATTAGTATAAACACTAGGTGCTTTAATTTCTAAATACAAACTATCGGTGTCTGTGTAAAGTAAGGTGCATTTTGTGCCATAATATTGTTTAAAATAGTTATAATACAATTCATACATTCGAAGTTTGGAAAGTTCTAAAATTGTAAACCCGATATAAATTGGTTTGTCTAAATGTAATTTTTTTTTCATTAATTTAAATATTACAAAATTTTCATTAACAATTTCAAAGTACTCTAGTAATGGACTTGAAAGTCTTTTTTTTACATTGATTTAAATTAAATGCTCCCTCAATATTAATTCGTTTTCTAGATTTTGTAAGCTCTTTCCAAACCATGCATTATTCATTAGTTTAAAAAGATCTTTTTCAAATTTATTTCTTGTAGACATTCTTTTTCATTATTAAACCGCACATACGATTCGAGCCAATTCTCTTGTTTAAATCCTAATACACGATGAATCTTCTTAACGATTAATCCTTTTGCACGTAAAATTTTAGGTTTAGGTAATGAACAACAAAATTAGTTTTAAAGGTAAAGCTTGGTGTAAGTTTTCGGTTTTGTGTGGGAAAATGTGTATATCCCCTTCTTCTATTAATTTTTTTGATATGGAGAAAGCATATCATATGTAATTGTTAAATGGTCAGCCGCTAGCGGGAAATCATGAAGGTCGTGCAAGGAAGCAGGGTATAATATGTCTACCTCTAAAAAAATATCCTACGGTATCTGTAGATGACAATGTAAAGACATCCAAATTTCTTACTTCATCTTTGGTTAACCAGAAAAAAAATGTCCAATGGGAAGAGGTTGTGACATCGCATATCCATATAAATTATTTGCATCAACAGCAATAATATAGCTCTCTTCTTCGTGTTTGTTAAATCCGGGAATAAAAGGATTATTTGCTAAAGCATACCGTTTACCTACAAAACAAATGCCTCCTCTTATACTATTTTCGATCCAAAGATACATATTTATATCACTAAACAATTCTAATTCTACTTTTGTATATTTAAGTCCTGCGTTCCAAGTTAGATCAGCTGCTGTTATAAAAATGACATGGGTCAAGTTTGTAAAATTGTAAGCACTTTTGACGAAAGGAAGTGAAAACTTCTGCAAGTAAAATTACATCTAATTGCTGATAAAGTTGTAAATAGTCTGCAAATTTTTACATTTAAACGTTCGAAACACCAATAAAGCAAAGTCATAATCTTCATCCTTAACAGGAGTACTTGATAAATTGTTAAAAAATGCAGCTTTAGGTGGTAAACATGTTTCGTTTAAGATTTCAGGATTAGAAAAGTAAGAATAAGGGAAAACCCCTTTTCTCTTCAGTAAAAATTTGTTTTTTTCATTTGAATAAAATTGCTTAAAAATTGGAAAATGATGATTTGATTTTTGTAAATTTTCAACTAGTGTGGATAACGAAGTGTTTAGAAATTGATAACTATCAAGAAATTTAATTTCATCTAATTGAAAACATGTAAATTTATTGGAATTAACTGAATTATGCGAATTGAATTTGTATATTTTTCACTTAATTGTTTTAATATCAAATGACTATCATATCCTCTGAGATTATGGATTATTACGGGAATGAAATATTTTTTTTGATATTGTAAATTGCAGGCATTGTGGGCAAAACCTCTAAATATCCCCGTGAAGTGGCAATGATCTCGAACTATTATATCGGTTTCTTTAAGTACCTGATCACAAATGTGACATCTGTCTTTTAATAATCTAGTAGTAGAAACAATAGGTTTTATATTATGCATTTTTTCTATTAAATCACTACAAAGTTTTTTTAAATGATAAAGAAAGTTTTCAACGGCGGTTTCACCATAATAAAACCTTTTAAAAATTATTTTATTTTCAATATCTAAACATATCATACTATAACTATATGGAATGTGTTTTCGAGTGGAATTGTAAGACTTGTGCTGTGTAAAGTATTTGAAAGTGGTGATAACATACATTCAAAATCTGTAAAAACTACGAACGGATGATAAAAAAGATTTTGAAAAGTTAGTAAATTGCATTTTACTATCATAGATTGTAGGCATGGTTACCCTTTGTGCGCTATTTTTAAGACACAAGGTTTTGTGTGCAGATAATGTAGATTCTCTTTGAAAACCACACAAACAGTTTTCACAATACTTGTGAATTCCTTTCTTTTGGTTAAAAGACTATTAAAATTTTTAATCAAAAAATAATGTTGTTTATACAATAATAAGTTTATTGTTTTTTTGTGTATGCTTTTACTTGTGTAAATCGGAAAAACATCTTCATTGAAACTATATACATTAATATGTAAGTGATTGGATTTTTCGAATTTTTTTATTTGACTTACTTCTACAGGGAAATTTAAAAGTCATATTTTAAGCGACATAAATATTGATTGTATTTTGAGGTAAATTAGAATTAGTTTTGGATGGATATAGCGCTGCAGCAATGCAGTATAGGAAACATCGATTCTGAGTGCATTTTATGCCTAAAAGTGCTTTTTTATTTCTTAACTTATCAGGTAAAATAACATTTGCGCAACCACCTCGATTTCCTCTGTAATTACCGAGATGAACATCAATATGTTGGATATTTTTTATAGTCCATCCACTTCCGTTTTGTATAAAATTTTCTACGTCTAGTTTTATTTTTTAAAAGCATTATCGATTGCTTTAAATATTTGATAACGCGAAAGTATACGTTCTGCATGTGAGCAGAAATAAAATTTTTGCGTTACTTCTTCATTCTCAACTTCACGTGTAAAAATAACACTTAAGCATATAATTAATCGTAACCTTAATGACACTGAATCATTAATTAATTGATAAATTAAATTCCTTGCAGCAGTATGTAAAGAGTCTGGGTCAATATAGTTTATTTCTGATCTAAAACTTCGAATATAGCCTCTAAAAGCTGATCTAATAATGTTAAACCTCATTTTAAAATTGATGAAACTGATAAAAAATATTTTTCTAATTATAATCCTTTACATATTCGTGTATCGCCTCCACACCTTTCATTAAAACATTTAATTGATCCAATGGTAAATTAAACCTGTTCCGAATTTCTCCGTCAACAGTTTTGCTAAAAGCTATGTAATAACTTTTGCGAAATTCTTTTAGTTCTATAGCAGCTCCTTTCCCCAAATAAACGTTATACGGGGGAATTTTTACTTCGTGTGAGCCACTGGACGGAGGACTTAAATCTAAATCAAAAATATTTTGAGGCTTTCCTTTTTTACACTTTTCTTTGGGCTAACATTAGGATATTCTTCTTCTTCTTCCACGAACCCACGTTTTAATTTTTTCCTATCTACAGAAAATAAAGTAAATTTAGGGCTCCCTTAATGTTTAAACAACTAAAACCAAGATTTTTCAAAAATATGCTTACCGTCTTTGCTGGCCATCTTTTCAGGAGGAAAGCGAGTGGTGAGATGCTAAGCAAGTCGATTGTTAAGATACGTTTCGTTTGCAGTATTTATACTAATTTTATAGATAGCTTTGCCTTGAAATATTTATCTTATTTTCGTGCATATAATTTTTTATTAAAAAGACTCATATAAATTTCTTTTGTCAAGGATATATTTAAACTAGGCGTTAACCTAAAAACGCCTGTTTTTAAATCGTGTTTATGTTTTTAAATTATCTTAACCCAAGGATACATTTAAATTAGATAACATGTATAAGGAAATAAATAAGTCAAGAGGGGTGTTAAACAAATTAGCTTTTATTTCGATTCTTAGGTACAGGTTACACAAATCATATTTTTTGAATATTTTGGCAATACACATAACATAGAATACAAAATTTCATCAGTAAAATGGTTATATATTAAGTAATATTATTAGAGTTACACAAATGATACATGGTAATACAAAAACTCATCAATAAATGGTTATACAAAAAAAAAAAGTAATATTATTTCAAGAAATATTGTAACGTTTTTTTCAAATATAACTTGAAATTTACAAAAACACACGTCACATTTTGGTTACAGTATTTGAAATAATTTTACAAGTTCATCATTTGTTAGCAGTTTAAAATAGCCAAATTGCAGCTGAAAACGTGGACAATCACCTTCATCTGAAGTGATATCTCTTGCTTCGAGAACACAATCTAATAGATTTACAAACAGGTGCTTGTTGGGAGAAAACACTTTAAATTTGTCATTTGGATCAGTTCGATGTAGTTGACAAAAACCATGGCAATACCCCATTGACTCCATTAGGGATTATTACACTCTTCAGACCAGAGCTCACTGTGAAAGTTTTCACTTCAATTCGTGTAAAAGGCATTTGTATGAGCGACTGTTCAAGTGCCTTTTCATGAGCCACCAGAATTGAACTTGAAATTTCACATTTTCTGACATATATACTTATATTTTCTATTTGAAGACGATAGTCCCCTGTAGCTGCTAATAAAGAAAATTCATTTTTGGCCTTAATTAATCGAATTCTGATTGATGTGCCATTTATTAAAAGCTTAGATTGAGTTCCAATATCGGTGTGAAGAATACCGCACATGTCAAAAACTTTACCATTTTTCACACGGTCCCATCTTTTTCTTAGTCCTTTATTAAGCCCCGCATCTGTAAGGGTGACATCGTCAAATTTTCCAGCAGTGTCTTTTACAAATAGTCCGGCACTCAATAAATTTTTTTGAGACGATTTTCAGAATGAAATAACATGCTTTGAATGTACGCTTTGTAAGCATAATTGTTTTCCGACGAAATTTGACGATCGTTGAGCGAAATGTGACATTCTGCAAACATAGTATTCAATAGATAGTTAATAGGTCCACATTTGTCATCATTCTGAAATGCTTCCCCGTTTCCTTTTAAAATTCGTGCTTGAACATGTAGAAAAAGGTGTGAAAGATCAAAGTAAGATTTGCCTAAACCTGATATGAGGAATTCAATAGTGTTGTTGTCAGATATGGATGCAACAGGATGAATTTCCACAAACGATGATCGATCTATTGCCAATTGTATTGGAGATGATGTAAACAAATCTAATTCACTTTTGGTGCAGTAACATTTTTCCATTTTTTCACAGATCAGTAAACACGTCTTTCTCACAAGACTTTTTCTCTTGGTCTGTCGCCGTGAACTCTGTTTCTTTCTTTTAACACTTCCTCCACCTTTCAATTTGCGAAGTATATCCTTTTTAATCTCTTCACCAACTTGCCGCAATTGATATTTTGAAGCTTCTTTAAAGGATTTTCCTTGCGACATATCTTCCAATACATTCTGACCTGTGCTCAGTAAATGTTTTCCCAAATATTTACCGGCTTTCATCATAATCGGCATTGCATATCTCCTAAGATTACTAAATAGCCCATAACCTCTTTGTATAGGATAATTTGAAGCAAAGTAAGAGCCACTTCCTATTTGTTGTTTACAATAGTATCCAATACAATCATTCGGATCTAATCTTTGCCCACGTTTCTCCATGGCTGACAGTTTTGAATATAACAATAAAAACTCTTTGTAGGTTGTTTTATGCAGTTTTCCTTCGAAACGACAAGACAAGGTTTGTTTTGCCTGATATGAATTTAATGGGCGTGCCACTACTTGTTACTAATTCGATTTCAATTGTATCGAAATAGTTCTTCCTGATGGGGAAATATAACGGGACAGTAAACTGTTTTGCGATTTGCTCCTTATATTCGTTGGCAATTGGTATTATTTTTAAGATAGATGCTGATACATCTCCAACCAATGAAGGAGCAATAATATCACAATACACATACACCTCTGTAGTTCCTGCTCGCAATTCTAAAATATAATCCGACGTATAATTTCCTTCTGAGAAATTATTCATACTACGAAATCCTAGCATATTTGACAACTTTTCTCCGAAAGTTACTTTAGTATGAAGCGGCACACTCATTTCGACTTTAGAATCTACCAACTCTCTCAAAACAATATACTTAAATTCTTTTTAAACAAAGCATCTGCGTGTTGGTACATACCACTCCGAATTTTCAGCTTATAAATTTTTCGTGCTTCTTGAATGAGAGGAAAATTTTCGTATTCGATAAGATGAAATTTCTCTCCATCCAACTTCCGTGTAATTTCGGAAAAGTCGAATCGAATGGGAAAAATAGCATGGTGAATGTTGTGCGATTCGGTTTTTATATTTAATGTGCGTCCATCAGTAGGGGACAAGAATTGCGATTCATTCTTAGTTCAATATTGGAATTCAAGGTAACAATAACTTTATTTCTCTGCTTTTTTAAAACAGCGGATACATCTCCTGTTTCATAGATTATTTTCTCAGTAATTTGATCAAATATGTCGCTCGAATTCAAATCTTTAAGTGAAATTTCATATATTTTCTTAGTCAATGGACTTTTGAGCGCAACTCGAATTTCTTGATTTTTAAGAAAATTAGCATTTGGAGCGCTATATTGCGTGTGATTGATGCTCCAGCTAGATAACCAGGTACTACATAATCTTTGTTAGGATTTAATTTTAAAAGACGTAGAAATTTATTTGCCTTTTCGTCTGTTATAGTCAATTCCCAATAGGGGTTAATATTGATTTTTATTTTCGTTTTGTTTTCAATAAGCGAAAAAGTAATTGGAGGGTCTTTTATCAGTTTTTTCACATTAGCATCAACACTTTCTGTAAACTCTTGATAATCCTCGTTGTAGAGGGGGATAACAAATTCAGGCATCAATGATGTGCTCTCTACATTTTCAATGGTTTCTATCGAATAAGAATCGTTGTAATCAGGATGAATGGTAAAATACTTTCCGGGAATTGTTACTTCGCTCAAGCAACATTCCCATTCTCCGTTTAAAGTTATTGGATAAGCCAATTTTGTTTGGAAGTGATCTGGAGTGTTATTGGGGAAATAATTCATACTCGCATTAGAAGGTAGCAAAATATGAAAATCATTCGTGTTCTGATTCATTATGAGATGTGATTTGATCGGCTCTTATCCAAGAATTTTGAGAATCTGGAAATCCGACCCAATTAACAAATAACTTACTAGAAGCACCTTTACCTTTAGTCCGAATGATTTTTTCAATTGCCCAATAGTCATTCGTTGATTTGTCTATTTTTTGTAACTCCTTGTTATAAAAAAACGACCCTCAATTTCATTAGAATTAAAATCTTGTAATGTATAAGTTGGAGGAATTGTTGGATATCTTTTTTAAATGCGAAATGTTTCTTCAGTCTAACCGGGTAAATAGCCTTTGCGAGCTTTCGATAATCTGACTGTCTCCTGCCGTAAAACTGAATTGTGGATCTACATTAGAATGATATAAACGTTTATATAATTCAGGTTCGTCATCTGTTGTCAAATTGGAAGGTTCAAAACCATGTGCGCGATGGATGGAATGATTGTATGAATGTACTAGTCCTAGTAAAATGTCATAATATTTATAGGAATTACGATAGGTAAAGGCTCTGTACAATCGTTCTCGTAAAGTTCTGTGCGTGCGCTCTAAAATCGCGCGCATTTCGTTTCGTTTTTTGTCAAACACTGAGAAAAAAAAAAAATTAGAGCAATAAAAAAAATTTGAAGAAAACTGTGTGAGACAGCCACGTATTGGCATACAATGCATAGTACACGGGTATCAATGCGCAATACAGAAAAAGGCGTAAAAAATTTGGAATTAAGCTTTAATTCTTTGAAAATATGAAAAAAAAACATGAAAAGATGATTTAGGGCAACAATTTTTTACATGTAAACGATAAAAAAGGTACTGTTTAGACATGATGCATGAGTTTTAATAGGGCGTGTGGTCTCCTCAAACAGCTAAGACTGCTGCACACCTGTTTGCCATGGATGCGATGAGGTTATCGA
The DNA here is from genome assembly GCA_019973935.1 of Trichonephila clavipes. Classification (NCBI taxonomy): domain Eukaryota; kingdom Metazoa; phylum Arthropoda; class Arachnida; order Araneae; family Nephilidae; genus Trichonephila; species Trichonephila clavipes. The sequence continues at coordinate 19,661 of BMAU01012749.1, forward strand.
TCAGACTTTGGGGAATACTGTTCCACTCCTCAAGAAGTGCAATCTCCAAGTCTCGGACAGCAGCAGGCGGCCTTGGTCGCGCAGCAATGCGTCGTCCGAGCATATCCCAAACATGCTCGATTGGATTCAGGTCAGGAGAGCACGCTGGCCATTCCATACGCTGAATTGTTTCAGCTTCAAACATGTTCTCCACCAGAGGAACTCTATGAGGTCGGGCATTATCATCCTGTGAAAACAAAGGAATCTTCAATGGCTCCAGCATAAGGGATGAAATGATGTCGAATTAAATTATTCACTGGAATATTTTTTCGGCCCGTCAAAATAATTTCCGAATGATATGCAGGTCCGTACGTCCGCCTATGCTGATTCCACCCCATATCATCAACCAGCTCTTCTGTATAGTGTTTTCACGAACGAATGCGGGGTTATTTTTCGAGTGCCCCTGTCCCTCCATACAAGAACACGTCGGGTGTCACAATGCTAGACTGAATCGGGACTCGTCTGTAAAAAGCACTTGGCTCCAATCATGTAGCAACCTAAAAAAAATCTCGATGTTCAGCAGCCCAACATTTCGGGCCGCATGGTGGCGTGGGGTCAACGGAATGCAGACCATTGGCCTACGTGCATAGAGCCCTCCCTCATGAAGCCGATTACGTACTGTTTGGCTGGACACCTTTTCGTTCTGTTGCCAAGAGCAACTGTCTAATTAATTGCAGCTGCGTAGCATTTCTGTTCTGTTTCGACGGGCTGTTAATTGTATATACCGGTCAACAGTTGATGTAGTGGCGCGTAGCCGACCTGCCCCTGGTCGACGTCTAACATTTCCTGTTTCTTGTAATCGATTCCACAGCCTTGCAACAACACTTCTGGCGACTCCAACAGCGTCCGCGACACCACGTTGTGTTTGCTCGGATTCCAGTCTGCCTATAACACGCCATGCCATAGATTCCGGTAAATCACGTTGTTGAGACATTCTCAGATTACCTTGTCTCAAAAAAATACTGCGCAATCGAATTTCACAGTTACGGCAATAAAAACAGACGTTTCTGCAACATCCCGATTTCTGCTCTTATCTGATTTTTCTGGTTTTTGACGTCATGAACTTTGATTTGCGTATAAAGTTTTCTTCCGTTTCGATGGATGGTAGGCTTTTTACATTATGGATGATTCATTTTATGTTACTTATTGGTATACATCTTTGCTTACTTTTGTTAAAATCATGTGTTCCCCTAATTGTTTTGAGCAGTGTAGAATAGTGGTGAATTTTATATCGCTTTAACATAACGCGTACAATTTTATTGTAAAACTCTGTTCCCTTATCAGTTTGAAAATTTTTGGGTTTTACTTTTTTAAATACTTTTTGAAATACTTGTTTTATTGTGCTGGCTTTTTTATCTTTAATTGGAAAAGCTCTTAAATATCGTGACATCACATCAATAATGGTTAAAATATAACGATATCCTTTGTTATAACGAAATAGTTTTTGCATGTCTAATAAATCACTCTGCCACAATTCATTTATTCCATATGCAATAGTTTTGCGTCTCTGAAACTTATAACGAACAGGTTTGTGTAATGTATAAACACATCTTGCTGCGAAAGCCATTTTTGAACGTCATTTAGGTGAACTCCGCTTGCCTTTGACAAACGCTTCACGCCTCCGAAAGAAGACGGTTCCTTTGGATTAAAGTATAATTTTCTTAATCGGTCCAATTTTTCCATTTTTTAATTTCTGCCGAACGCGGGGTAATCTTTGTGAACGCAGGATTTGCATCTGAAAGAAGCAACTGTTCTCTTAATCTTTTATTGCCAATCCATTCCAAAGGAATATTCACATGACGTAATGCTGCGTAAAATTTTGCAAATCCTGTAGGAGTTAAAACACGTTGATCATTTTTCATCATATAGCTAAAGAGATCTACTACATTGCTACGATATTCTGCTTTGCCATCTACTTCAAATTCGTTTTTATTATTGAATGTGTAGTTAGCATCTTTGAGTGTTTCTAAAATAGGCAATATATATTTTTTTCGTGTCTTGGGTATAGCATATCCTATATATTTTGCCAGAATGTTGATTCTTAATGGTACTTCGGATTTGTTTGTTAGTGGAAGCTCTGGTTCTGTCAATAATTCTGGAGGAATTTCAAATGGTTTCGGAGGTGGAGGAGGTTGCATCACTCTCTGATACTTTGGTATCAAATCCGATAACAGTTTAGCTTTTATGTCATCAGGTGTCTCTTTCTCATGCAACAAACTCGAAATATTATTTTCTATTCGAACTTCTGGTTGGGTTTCTGCAAAGTAACGTGATATTAACCCTTTCGGGACTAAACCCATCTCTTGAGCCATGTTTCTTATATGCGTTTGCCGATCGCTTTTCCAGCGATTCCTCCTAAAAGAGACAAAACACCTGGTAAAATTAAAGGAAGGAAACCCCCGACTTGTCTATTGGTAGTAAACAGCTTACGTTTGCGAGAAATAGGTACGCTCCTATTGGCTAATAATCGTATCACTCTTTTGTAACTACACAATTTTTTGATCTTTTTGTTGGTATGTTACCAGATAATAAATTGTCACAAATTTCACAGAGAGTTTTTATTTGATCATCTGTTGCACTCTTTAAAATCGCTTTTCGTTGAGCAGGACTTGCAGCAGCTAGCACATGCAGCAAATGAACATGTCGGCTAACTCGATTCATTTTTCTTTTGGAACAAATACCCAATTAATCATTCCCCGATCGGGAAATAAAGACTTACGGAGACGTTGTACTTCTGGCGATCTTGGATGAACATCGACAAGCAAATAACTAAATGGTTCTTCAGTTGCTTTTTTATATGAATCCATGAAAAATTTACCGCGCCCCGGAAATGCTTGTCGACCAAAACACGCAGCTTGTGATACATCTCGATTATTACGAAATAAAATTATGTAATGTGCGTTAAGGCTAATATCTCTCATAGATTTCACTCTCGGAAAAAGATTTTGTGTTATAAGTATTATGCTGTATTTCTTATGATGCGATGCTATAGTAAACATTTGGGAAATTTTGCTTGTTACATCATATCATCCAGTACAATCAAATCGCAATTTTCTTCTTCTGCTTCTGAAGGCAGTCCTGAAACAAATTTAAAATTTTTCTCGTTCAGAAACCAATTTTGCGCGTATTTGAAACACCAGACAATATTTTTCATGGGAACTTCGTACACTTGTTCAGATATGAGTTTCTGCACCAAACTCGTTTTCCCACTTTGGGAAGGCCCCGAGATAATTAAATTTGACGGGTGGTGTAATTTTATCATTTTCAGCAGATTTCACAAACTTTTTTAAATTCTTTTGCTGTTAACTGTACGCCAATAGGTTTTGGTTTCAACTGTTCAGATGTATTTTGCGGTGACCAGAAATAACGAATATCGAATACTTTTTCTCTGTTTTTATAACAAATATGGAGGAATATTTTCCTACCGATATGTTTTGAAAATACACACTGTGTTCCAGTAATATTCACTTCTACCGCTGTTGGTGTGTATACTTGCAAATAATTTATGAATACTACAAGCTGAATAACGATAACAAACCACAGGATAGCAAGGTGTAAATAGTTATGTTTTGTACATCTGTCCATCTTTAGAAGGTTAAATGTTTACTCAACACATTGAACATCTGTTCGATAATGAAAGTTTTTTTCTCAGGATTTCTATTTATAAGATGTTCTGAAAATGATAATAAAAATCCTACTTTAATCATAGTCATTCCATCGTGGAAGAGAGATTCTGAAATTTCCATAAATAATTCTTCATTTATTTGAATATTTTGTGACAGGTGTGATAATGCAGTCCCATAACTTTTGTTTATATCATCCATTTTACGTTTTTGAGCTTTCTTGTATTACCAGATTCGAACACTGAGAAAGAATAAAAAAGGCTCGGATACACAGATGTGCTATGGCTTGTTTGACGTCTGTGCTACTGAGTCTCTGTTATTTAAGGGCTCTCTGGACTCTTAAATTGTAAATTTTTCAATTTTTTGAAAAAAAAATAATAATGTTATGGCCTCATCATTTCTGTGTATTTTGATACAAAAATTTTTGTTAATGCTGTGAAAACTTCCGAGGCAAACTCTATCATGAAAAGTACTTCAAAGCAATTCATGTACGTTCTTTCAAGTTTTCTAAGTAGCATAATACTTTTCATAATACAACCCCCTGCGCAAACAGTAAAAAACATGTTTTTTAAATCATTACCTTCAATTTTAAAATAGTAACCAAGCGAAAAAAGTAATCACATCATTTAAATTCAGCGTGAACAATAAAAAGTAGATCAAGGAACAGCGTGTGTTTACAATTTGTTCTACGCCACGAGGAAAAAAAACTTTTCTTGTTTCGAGAACCAGTCATAATTGTGAAGGTCATCGATTAATATTCAGTAAATTGCCTACAAAAGGTTTTTCTTCTCAGTTCGTCAGCATGAATTCAGGAAAAGACAGGATGAAAAAAGGGGTAAGTTGGGTTTTTTTCCCTTCTTCTATTGAAGCTTTTAATCGGCGAAGTGAAAATGCTCGCGTAACAAAGTCAACTTTTACTATCGTAGTGGTAAAATGTTTTCCTTCGTAAAGCACAGGAATCCTTTGCACGGTGTTGGTATAATGTACTTATTTGTTTTTCCTGAATGTGTCTCCATGTAAAGCACAGGAATACTTGTATAATAGATATTTTTGCACGGTGTTGGTATAATGTACTTATTTTTGTTTTTCCTGAATGTGTCTCCAAATGTTCGTGTTTTTATATCGGCAAAGTGAAAATATTCGCAGAGTTATACAGGTGCCATCGTTGTAAAGAAATTTCTCCCGATTTTTACGATTGGGGGGGGGGGTCAAAACACGGGGTTCCCTGCGAGCCATAAAACTCCTGCTGTGTTGCTTCCTCCGTCCCTCATTATCTTTCAAGATGTTAAACCTTAAAAGGGGAAAGGATTTCAGAAAAGTGCGGCTAATCCGCTTTTGAAAACGTTACTTGAAGGCAGAAAAATCCGTGCAGTCCATTTTCGAAGCCTCTCTAGTAGGGCGGAAAAATCCGTTCTGCCCAGTTGAAGGGTTAAAATTCACTTACTTGCATTATTTCTGCATTTTTACTTTGCATTTTATTAATAAATTTGACTTAAATAACTTGATTCACATTTGAAGTAAAAATAAGTGCATGATTAAAAACTAGCATGATTATTTTTTGAATTATTTAGTTCCTCATTTACTTATATGAAATAACAAATGTGTGTGTTCCATTTATCTATTTAAATTCATGAAATATACAGTCGGACCTCCATATAACGAACCTCTATATTGCGAATTTTTCAAAAGAGTGAACCACGAGTTTACACTGGTGTCAGAAGTGGGATGCAATGGAGCAGAAGTTAAATGAATAAAATATTTCAAATTGATCGGTGTTCGTACTACATAATTGTGAACAAGGTTCTAGTGGACATTCGGTTTGAAAGGAAATTTTTAACAAGGAAATAGAATCCTGCAGTGTATCTTCAAGTTGATGACCACGTGCATCCCGGGAAATGCTTTGCAGCAGTTTCAAGTGAAAAAAAACAAGACCTTCTTCATATGGAGTTTTACCATCACCTGCCGAGTAGGGCTATGAACGAACAGATGTCGTATTTTTCTTCATTTTCTGATGAATGGAGCCGTGATCTGAAAACAACAAAGGAAATCCCAGTAGTGTTCAAGTACAGAAACAGCGTTCATGTCGAGGTAAGTGGCTATTGTTCCCCTGAGTTAAAATATTGTGTAAATATTTAAAAGAGTAATGGGATGCAGTCATATTTAATTTTTTTAAAAAAATAAAATAGAAAAAGCAGACATATCTGGAAAAGAAAATTTCATTGGTTTATTGCAATATTCTATGTTGTTGGATTATTGTGTAGATGAAATAAGAAAATTGTGTAATTTATTTTACCTGGAAATGATAGGGTATCATTTTAAATGTTGTAAAATATGGTATTTAGAGTTCTAGTGTTAAACTATAATTTCTTTTTATCATCATTCTTTACTGTTTTGAAGTTGTCTCAAAAATTAAAATCTGGGTATAGAAAGTGTTTTGCATAACAATTCAGTTTGCAGAATTAAAAAAAAAAAAGAATTAGATTAATTTATCTTGAAATAATGGTTGCGAAAAATGTATGTTTGAGTGGGTGAAAAATATCCATTAAAAAAATGTGTATATGTATTTCAAGTAGACGGACTTCCTGTTAAAATGTTGTAAATAAGAGATTTTGTAGGTTATTTATGACTCAGAATATGGCATGTTTTTTTAAATATTATATGATAGTTTTCATTTTAAGCAAAAGTGTTGCAATTTGTCAGTTAGTTGATAGTTTAATGCAATCTGAGGTTATTTCCTTTGCTCGTAATTTAGGATGTATATGTATATTGGTTTTTTGTTTCCTGCATAAGATTCTTCTTTTAATTAAAAAAAAAGAAACTAAGAGTAGATTTATGATTTGAGAAATAATTCTATGGTAATGTAGCTAAAGTATGTTGTTAATTGTGTTTTTTTTTATTTTGAAAAAAGGTTCTGCGTTCTGATTAGTAACAAATAACTGTGTCTCATATAAGTTTTTATTGTAAACATATTTCGTATTGTGTTTCTGGAATTTGAGTACTCTTAGAAAAAACGAGTAGAATTTTTCTTGCTTGTTAAATATATAGTACTAGGTCATTTAAGTGTTTGTAGCTAAATTTGTCAGAAGGTAATTTGGCATTAGGTTTAGCTTGATTAAAAATGGCATTTCTCATTAGAAGTAAGAAAATTGACTTAATTCAATTAGCGCGGGACTTAGATGAGTCACCTGATCCGTCTATGTCTAAAATTGTTTTAAGGAATTTAATAATCTCTAGTAAATATTACAAGGAGGAAGAGGCAAAAGAGTTATTGGAAGTTATTACAGCTGAAAGGTTAGAGACAGAACAGCAGCAAAAACTAGAACAACAAGGGGATTTCAAGTGAAAAGCAAGACCTTCTGCATGGAGGTTTTACCATCACCCTGCCGAGAGTTGGGCTACGAACGAACAGATGTCGCATTTTTCTTCATTTTCACAGTAAATGAATGGAGCCGTATCCGGAAGACGCACGAAGGAAACCCAGTGGTGCGGCCAGTACAGAAACAGCGTTCATGTCGAGGAGTAAAGTGGCTATTGTTCCCCTAAGTTAAAAATATTGTGTGAATATTTAAAGAGAGTATAATAGGGATGCAGTCATATATTTAATTTGTTTTTTTTTAAAATAAAATAGAAAAAGCTTGAATATATCTGAAAAAGAAAATTTCATTGGTTTATTGCAATATTCTATATGTTGTTGGATTATTGTGTCGATGAAATAAGAAAATTGTGTACTTATTTTTACCTGAAAACGATAGGGGTATCATTTTAAATGTTTGTAAAATATGAGTATTTAGAATTCTAGTGTTAAACTATAATTTCTTTTTTT
>BMAU01012759.1:0-11423 GCA_019973935.1 Trichonephila clavipes
AAAAGTCTTTTATTAGAAGTATTATCACAGGCTTTTGAAAAAAATAGTATACTTTTATAATTACAACTTTCTTTAAGTACATAAGGTGTTTTATTTCTTTTAAACAAACGGTATTTCGATGTATGCAGAAGTCTAACTTCTTTTTTATTGCTCATCTCTGTTTGTTTTTAAAGCTCTCATTTTTATACCAGACGTATAACGCGCACCCGTAAATTTCGATCTTATTTTTTTGTATTAAAAATGCGCGTTATATGCCGGATTTTACGGTAAATCGGATTTTTCACAAAGGTGTAGGGTTGCAGTAGCCGAGTGATTAAGTTCGAGAATTTATGGCTGAAACTGTCTAGTCATGTTCTCGAGTCCTAATGACTCTGAAGACTCACTATGTAGAAGGGCTGATGTATGTTAGATATATTGACTCGAAGTACTAGAGGTGGTACGGCGTAGAAGTTTTGAGAGTGAGATGTAAAAAAACAAACATTTTAATCGTTAACGTTAATAAAAATCAAATCAATCTTTAACCGAAATCTAACATTATCTATGGAAAGTCATATGAAAAATAAAACAAATCAAGGTATTTATTTTGCTTACTACCCTTATTTTTTAGTTTAATGCATCAAAAATACACTTTACGCGTAATCTCTTTCATAACTAAGTACATAAAAGCCATTGACCACTCCTATCGTAGTGTGGCCGCGGTAGCCTAGTAGTTATGGTCTCTAAGTCATTTTATATAATATTTGATAAATTTTATACACTGATACAACAGATTGTTAAGGAATTTTAATTAGCAAATTATAAAAACTATGACGAACTATAATATCAAAACGATTTTCATACAAAATCTAACCTTCCGCCAAGTTTAGTTTACTTTATGAACAAATTATAGTGCTAGTAATTTTTTTTCAGCTTAAAGGTAATAGAAAAGGATTGTATGAATGAAACATAAGACAAATCGCATCTGTTTTGCGTATTATATGTATAATGTCTGCAATTTTCTATTTCAAAAAAAAGTTTGACCTCTAATTTTCAGTTCACAATATGTACTTTAGTTACGATTGTAAGAAAATTCAATGTATTCCCTTCAACTATATATATAAACTAGCCGTTACCCACCCGCTTCAATGGGTATTTAGCGATGTTGTTTAAATGTATAATGTTTACATATATATGAATTATTGATATCTAGCATTAAGTATTCGGTTGTATTGAAAAATAAATCTATAGCTGTAACTCTCGCCTCTTGATATAAAAAGGACATAAATTAAAATATCTAATTTCTATTTATATCTAAAATAGAAGTAGAAAGATTTTTAAGCTCACTTAACCTAATAATCAAGTGGATTTCCACCAAAAAAACTTTCAGTGCATCTCTACTCCATAAAATAAGCATGCGTGCTAAATTTCAAGACGAAATCTAAAAGAGCAAAACCTGAATTTTTATCATCAATACCTCGTTGAGAGCATTCTTAGCGGATTCCAATTCAACAAAAGAAGAGAGCAAAATAAATTTTATTATTATAGTCTTAGCAGTTCGAAAAAACGGGAATTTTGACTATCAATACGCCCCAATAACTCTCCCCGCTCCCCCTGGAGTTAATTTCCGTAAAAGTGGAAGTCTATTCAATTAAAGAAACGTGCTCAACAAATTTCAAGAAAAAGGGTTAAATTCAAAAACAGGAATATTTCTATAACACGCATTAATCCCTCGCAACCACATTCTTTTGGGGGTCCGTTTTCACAAAACGCTTTGAAAAAGGAACTCTATTCCAAGAATGGAACATATCTTCTAATTTTCAAGCAGGTGGGTCTATTAGTTGAAGTGCGGAAATATTTATCTATCACGCCCCTTAATACCCTTCAGTGACCCTTGGGAATCAATTTCCCCCCAAACTATTTTGTAGCAAATCTCTACTCAATGAATGGAATCTGCTTACTCAATTTCAAGATTTTACGTCTAATAGTTTAAAAAAGGAGTTAATTGCCCATGACGCCCCTTAATTCTCCACAACGCCACTTGGGGGTCGATTTTCACAAACCCCATTTTGTAGCGGATCTGTAATCTATGAAAGGAATCCGCTTATCAAATTTCAAGACTGTACGTCTGTGATGTACCTCCCCTAGGAAGTACACCCCTCGAAGCATCAGCGTGAGCTAGAGGTGTAGGGTTATCGTAAGAACTAGAATCAAACATTATCTTAATATGACTTTATTAAGATATTCACCTTAAACCTTTAACAAATTTAATTATAATAATTAATGTGAGAGAATCTACGATGACGAAATACGCAACACGCAATATAATTCAGACCTATCTCAATAGTTGAACCGCCTAATCTTCAAATATAATAATAGTAAGTAATCAATCTTACCTTATATTATTCTGTAATAAACTTGTCTTTATCTACAATGGTGTGTGGCTTTTACTTTGAACTTCTAATGGATCACCAATATGTTTATCCACGACACGTATAATTTGAATCTTGAACGACGAACTTCAATAATCATCCACTACCACAACGCACGTCAATTGTCGAACATTCCTTTACACTACCATTACATTGCCATCATATTGCCATTACGCTTACTCTAAGATCCTATATTTATCCTATATTATTTGCATCTCTTCAGTTCTCGTTTCTTGGATTTGGTTGGAAAAGAGTTGTCATTAATTCTGGCCCAAAGAACCCAAAGGACTTGTTAAAGAAAAGACGCGTAAGACGTCACAATCCCCTCCAAGAAACAAAACGTGATTTATTCGAGGGTCTTAATGGCCCTTAAGAAATTACGTGCTTAAATTTTATTCTAACCGTTAATTTCTAAAGATTCCCTTAAATTTTAATTTTTATTATTCATCTGAAGTTTAATTTTTAATATTTCTCCTTAATTTGAATTTCCACAGCTTCAATAAATTCTACTTAACCAAATAGACCAACATTCAAAGTCATGCATTTTAATCACGGGAGATTCTCACATGTACAGAATAAATAGACGTGTCCCATCTGGGTAACAGAGCCGGTGGAAAACCATATATGACTTGAATGGTAGAAAAAACGAGGCCCACACGTCTCTTAACTAACTTAATTCTACCTAAATGTTTACTTAGATTCTAACAATTTTGCTTCTTTACAGCTTCTCATATCCGTCATGAAACACTAGCTTTGTTCTTTGTATAAAGATAAATTTTTCCTAAAATTCCTATAGACTTCAGGGTCTATCACCCTGAAACAAAAATTTCTTAAGTGATTTGAAAAAAAAAACAAAGTTTTACACATTATGATTACATTTCACAATTTTTATACAGTATATATCACTTATAAATTGTAACTAATTTCTATACATATTTTTCATCTGGTTCTTTCAAAAACTTCCCCTCAAATCGCGCAGCGCGGGTTAAACGTTATGTTAGTATGCTATCTACGCCGCGTTTCCCAAAACCAGATGTTCCTTAATATGAAGCAATATAACAACACATATATATACATTATACAATTACAAACATTTTTCATTAAACAAAACAAACAACCAAAGGAATTGTCGCATCCCAGAGAAGTCATAACAGAAGTAAAAACAAATGCATTTCTACAGTTGTTTTCTCCAGATTTATACAAAAAATTTTACAAGACAAAAACTTTCTCCTTTTTATAGAAAAACACTCATTGTAGTGTCCACTTTTACTTGGCTTCTAAAATTTTAATTATCCGGCCGCGACTTGGCTTTATTGCAAAAATTCTTCAGACCACTTGTTCGAAAGAATATAATAAGAAACAATACAACCTGGTTCTTATGACTTGTAGTTGGCGTTTCCTGCCAAGACCTCTAGCGACAAGGATTTCTTTGTCCACGTTCCTCTCCTTTCTTGGTCTTGCCGTTGTTGATCACCTCCTCGTCTGGCATTCTTGTTGCTTGATCTTGTTCGCTCCTCAATGTTGGACTATCGTTCCTTTCTCTGCCTTTTCTGGATCGACTTGGTCCTCCTTGTTGTGTCTTCCTCTCTATGGTCGGTCTGGACTCTTCTCTTTTTCCAATTCGTCGTCTAAGGTTGTAGCCGCTTGTGGTGGGCGTCACTGTCTCTTCCTTTCGGCTTTTCTTTCTGAATTTTGTCAAACTATGATTAGTTCTGTAATTAGACGACAAAACCCTTTTATTCACTCTATGCTCTGATTCCTTCTGAACCTTTCTTTCTGGTCTTCCTGACCTAGATTCATTTGCTCTCTTATATCTGAACTCCTGATTTTTACTTTTTTTTTATCATTCTACCTTTCACAGACCAAGAACTAGGTATTGATCTGATAAGTAGTTTGCGCTTATTGGTCTTATTTGTGTGTTTCTCTCTCTCATTATTTCTAAAACTTAACCCTTTTTCCTCCAACTCACGCTTTACTTCTGACCCTTTCTTTTTACCATCTCGCGAGTCATTTGATCTCCGTTGTGCTCTGTCAAAACCACTTGATTCATCGCGCAAACTACCGTTATCCGAATTACCAGTTCCTATCTCCGTCTCGTCACATTTCCTATGACGATATATTCGTACCTGATCTACATGAATAGTTAACCTTTTTCCCGCTTTCCATATCACTACGTTGTTATTCTAACATCTAATACTTTATACGGACCTTCAAATTTTGGTTTGAACTTAGCTACTACTTTTCTTGTTACTGAACTTAAAGGATGTGTTGCCACCAAAACCCAATCATTCACCTTAATTTGTACATCACGCCTACGTCTATTATAATATTTCTTCCAATTTTCATGTTTAGTTTCTGTGTTTCATCTAGCCTCCTCAAGCAATCTCTCAATATCTCCTACTGCAAATTCCGTTCCGTCTGATACCATCACTAATTTCTGAAAAGGCGTAATTAACTTTCTGCCTAAGAATAATTCCGCAGGGTTTCCCCCCCCCCCGTTGTTTCGTTTACAGCCGTACGAATAGCATAAGCAAACTCACGTAAGAATTGGTCCCATGTGTCATGTTGCTCACTGACATAATTTGCAATCTTTTGCACCAGATCGCGATTTACGCGTTCTGTTCTATTTGCTTGAGGTCTATAAATAACAGTCTTCATATGCCTTATGCCTAATCTTTCACTTAAATTCTCAAAAATATCGGAAATAAATTGGGGACCATTATCACTAATTAATTTTATTGGAGCTCCAAAACGCGATATATAATTATCAAAAAAATTATCTGCTATAACTCGAGCAGAGTATTTTTTAAGGGAACCAGAACATGCTCGAAAGAGTAAAATGCCAAAATTAAGACCCTTTGTTTATGAGACATATATCATTTAAAATTTCCAATAGAGCTTAGATTTTTTTATGTCTATAATAAAGATAATTTAATTATTCTGTAGAACTACAAAAATAACTTTTTACTCCAAAAGTTTTTTTTACTACTTAATTTAAGTAATACATAATTTTTGAGAACTCGTAATATATACTTATATTTAGGTACCATTTTTTATAAAAGTATCCTTTTTTTATGCAAAATATTTTTTACACATATATAAAACAATACATAAAATACAGTGAACCCCTTTTTTTTAGTAAAATGTTAGTATAGTTTCTTTTTAAAAAATTATGAAACTTTGAAATTTGAATTTTTTTATTTTTCTGCTTTTTTTATGCATAAAACAATTTTAAAAAATTAGGCACTATTTTAATAGAAAAAATTAGGTTCACTATATGCATAGGCATCTTGTATAGAAGTATAAAAAATCAGGAATCATATAGTGCAATAGTTTTTTTTAAAAATGTACCTAAATGCAAAAAAATATGCTTTTGAGAAAAAGTGAAAAAACTAAAAAAAACAATAGTTTCACATATTATACACTTAATTAGTATTTCCCTGCCTATTTTTATATGACTAATAATAATCCTTTACCATTTTCTAGAGTTACAAAAGTAATTTTAAATTAATATGTTTTTTTCCCCTTTGTTTTAGTTAACATGAACATAATTTTCGAGATCTTGTAATACATATTTTCATGTATAGGTACCATTTCTTACAAAAATATTCTTTGAATATACAAAAAATTTACACATATATATAAAGTAACATATTAAACATAATGAATCTGTTTTTTTTTAACTAATTTATATATATATATATATATATATATATATATATATATATATATATATAATTGCATGATTTCTTAAAAATAATCATAAAACCTTAAAATTATGAAAATCTTAATTTTTCTTTTTTTTACATATAAAATCAATTTTCAAAAAATTAGACACATACCAAAAATATATTTTGTTCACTGTATGCACATGTATCCTGTTTAGATATATAAAAGGTTTTAAACAATATGCTACAATAGTTTTTAAAGTGTACCTAAATTTAAAAATATTAAACATTCGAGAAAAAATATAATAAAACTTAACAAAAAAATTTATCCTTACATTATAGATTTGATTAATATTTCCCTGCTTGGTATTCATTTTCTTCATCTAAATTCTGTTTATCCATTTTCCTTTTAAAGACCTTTTTATTTCTGGCTTCCAATGACACTTTTATTTACTATACGTTCAGCCTCAAAAATTCTTTTGTTATCAATTATAAGTAAGGCACGTTCCGTGTTGTATCCTGGTTTAATGCTCAGAGCTTCAAAGACTTTTATCCTACTTACATATCCAACGTTAAAACAAATTACATCATCCATAACTCCAAATTTCAAAGTTTCAATGCCAACGAAAACTGTTTTAGGAATTCGCTCCCAAATACATTTGTTAAAACTTTCATTGGGATTTTGTGTTCTTCCATGAAGGCACTTATTCAATAAGTCCTTCTCTGTGAGATCCCGAAACACTTTTTTCACTTTGAATAAAATTGACTCAGGTAAAGAATGCTTGTGAATATAAAATTCCCCCGTGACAATGCTACAGTTATAACTGCACCAGCTATCCTCACCAAGAGGACACAAAGCGTGTTGAGGATTATCCTCAGTACTTAGTTTATGAAAATAAATAGCCCATATGGCTCTTTTTATGTCCTCCACAGATGAAAAATTTTTACGGATTGCTAGCCCATAATAATGTTGGATTGAGTCCACTTCTTTAAGCGTTAGCCGTCCACGTCCCGAAATAATTTTCCCATGTGATAGCTTAATGCCTTTGCTCATTTTTAGAATGTTTCTCAGCCTTGTGCCCATACGCTTTTGCACATGGCCAACACATTCTAATTTTTCAACTTCTGTGTCGCCATATACTTTTGTTTCTTTTATAGTAAGAAATCCTTTTGAGTCCCCATCACCAAGATACTGCGTATAACATGCTTTTCGTGATGTTTCAGATCGCTGAAATATACTTAATACCCCCCGACATTCCATTTTCCCACTGAATCCTTCGTAATTTTAGCACAATTTTCACATGGTTTTTTTTTACCCTTACATGAAGAACAATATTTTGTGAGAGCTTGAAAGTCGATAACCTTTCCGTTCTCAACAGAGACGTAGCACATACAACTCCATTCAATGAAGAATAGCCTCTTTTATGCCATGTGCCATCCACAGCCACAGCTATATTTGAATTATTATCATTCGCTATGACTGCTTCGTGAACAGCTGCATTCATGGAGTCTTCACTAATTGTTTTTAAAACATTTAAAAACAAAAGAATTATGGCGTTCAAACTTTGCAGGTGGTGGAGGCAAATTCATGAGCCCACAGAATATTCGAGCAGCAGCTCCACCTTTTCCAATAGCTCTCATTCCATATGTCAATCTTAGGTTAAAATCATAACATTTATTTGATATTTTTGATGACATTGTGCTCGTCGATTCTCTACAGTTGTGACAAATTATTTCCAAACTCTCAGCTAAACCTCTACGACTTTTTAAATCTTCTCTCAGCTCAATTTTCTCTGAAGAACAGCAATATTTACAACATAAGAGATTTTTCATAAGGGAAGATAATAAATCCAGTTCAACGATTATGTTTACATTTTGAGAATCTTGTTCTTTTAGTAAATCCGGTATTTTCTCCTAGAAGCACTTTCCACGGAATTCAAAAGCAATTCTTCAGTCGATTTAGACTTTATATGTTGATTGCTACTATACTTCCTTCTGCCAATTTTTTTTATTCTTGGCATAATTACTCGCTTAAAAAAAGTTAAGATACTTTTAAAATCTTATGAATATTATTAATTATAAGTAAAAAATAAATATTTCTTACGAAATTTAATGTAAAATTAAGTAGTTGTATGCCACAAGAAACTTCGGAATAGACGAACTCGGTTCAAAACATTGCCATAAACCGAAATTTAAAGTAAGAAATTTTGTCACACAGCTTGGAACAATAGCTCACGCACAAGCGTGGCTAAAAAGTAGCGGGGTTAACATTCAAACGAAAAAAACAATCAAAAGTTAATATAGATAAAACACAGGGGAAACTACATATTTAAAGTTCAAAGGGGCGTGTCAAAAGGGGCGTGGTCATTTATTTACATTTTTATTTTTCATATTTTAGGGCTATTTTATCAACAAACATATAAGTATTATACATTTTTAGATTCAGAAAAATAAGCACTATTTTTTAGAACTAAAATTGAAAAATCGATTATTTCAAAGTATATGATGTCCCTGTACTCTTAAGGGGTATGATTTCAGCTCACTTGCTGAAATGATCCGTAATTACTAATGCATATCGGTTGCGTCTTACTCTCGACAAGGGATACGGACCTAACAAATCTAACGTAACTGTTTCATTTGGATAATTTGATACAATTGGTATTAACCGACCAGCTGGTAACGCGTTTTTATAATTATTAATTTGACACATATGGCATGTAGAGACATATTGATCAATAAATTTTCTCATATACGGGAAATAACAAACATCCCTTATTTTAAAATGTCCGAAATGACCTGCCAATGGCTTGTCATGAAATTCTCTCATAATTTTTCATTCATTAAAGATTTTTTTTTTTGGGGGAATGTATACTCGCATTTCTCCTAATGACGTTGCATATTTCGCATAAAATACTAAGCCTTCTACTAGCCTAAAATCGCGAGACCAATTCTCACATATTGCCGCATTAACCGAGCTATCTTCTGAGTTTTCTAGATATCTATAGATATGACCTAATTCTGGGTCTGTTTTTTGTTCTTCTATTAACTTATCTCGTGACGAAAGTACCAAATCTCTGATTATTGCACAATTAACTTTCTCTCCTATTATACTTTCAATTGTATTATTATCTAAAACATTAGCCACAACATTTAACTTCGTTTCTGACAAATCAACGCGCAAATTCCCGTCATCTATTTTAATATCTTCAACCTGTGATTCTTGAATCGCCAACGATTTCCAATCAAAGTCCAAAATGATCTTTGATCCACCTATGAAGTCTATTCCGAGAATACAAGGGTATTCTAAATCTGCCAACACATGAAACAACCAAGGTTTTTCGAATATTTAATTCCACATCTCCCATATTTCGACATTTAGCTCCTTGCGCCGTGATCACCTGTGTACTCGATTTCTTTACTTGTTTATAAAAAAAAATATTTTTGGTATGTCTCTTCCGATATAAATGACTTCTCCTCTCCAGTGTCCTATAACGCTTTCGTAAAAGTTTCGTCTAATAAAATAGGAACATACGGAAGTTCTACCGGAGACATACATATTGCTGAAAGTTTAATCGGTGACTGATTTATCGACTGCGTCTGATCACCTTTGATATCATTCACTTTCAAAACATTTAAACGTCCATTTGTTTTCTACTGCCTCGACTAAAATTTTCACTCGAACTCCTATTTCTTTGGTCCCCTTTACTAAAATCTTCATTTTGACCTCGATTTCTTAATTGATATCCCCTATCGTTAAATCTCCGATCATCGTTTTGAAACCTATTCCTGCTCTCTAACCACTGATTTCCTTGACGGTTGTTCTGATGGCTACCCCTATAATCATTTCTACCATTATTTGGTCTATGTACCACTTCAGAATTTCTCCTATTTCCTCGATTATTACCAACATTAGACATCCTACTCTCATTCTAACCTCGTCCTTCCACATTATTACTATTTCTCGAACCCAATGTTGCCTTGTACGAATATCTTTCCTCAAACTTAGCTAATACTTCTAATAATTGGATCGCGGTTTGTGGATTACAGACCTCCACATAATCCTGAGCTTGCGGCTCAAGTATAACGAAAATATGATCTACAGGGGCTTTCTCAGACATCCCCAGTTCTAATTTTTTATGTAATTTTAGTAAATCGTAAACAAAATCTGTCAGTTCCTGGTTCTGTCTTTGCTGAGACGCGTAAAAACGGATCTCCAACTCCTTCTTATTTTGGATGGCAGGGAATGCTTTAGACAATGCTGCTTTCAGCTGTGCGAAGTCCATGGCGGTATTTTGCACTAACGTCGATCCAAATATTTGGTACCAATCCAGGGCTCTACCCAGGAGATGACTTTTTAAATAAGTACACGATAAGTCACTGGGTATTTCAAGTAATTTAATTTGGTTATCTATACCCTCTAAAAATTCAGCGACGTTCTCCGACCCAGAAAAATATACTTCAAGCCAAACATTTAATCCTCTCGCGTTTCTCATCTCGGGGTCATATAGATTAAACCTAGTTGGGCGCCATTCTGATGTACCTCACCTAGGAAGTACATCCCTCGAAGCATTAGTGCGAGCTAGAGGTGTAGGGTTATCGTAAGAACTAGAATCAAACATTATCTTAATATGACTTTATTAAGATATTCAACTTAAATCTTTAACAAATTTAATTATAATAATTAATATGAGAGAATCTACGATGACGAAATACGCAACACACAATATAATTCAGACCTATCTCAATAGTTGAACCGCCTAATCTTCAAATATAATAATAGTAAGTAATCAATCCTACCTTATATTATTCTGTAATAAACTTGTCTTTATCTACAATGGTGTGTGGCTTTACTTTGAACTTCTAATCGATCACCAATATGTTTATCCACGACACGTATAATTTGAATCTTGAACGACGAACTTCAATAATCATCCACTACCACAACGCACGTCAATTGTCGAACATTCCTTTACACTACCATTACATTGCCATCATATTGCCATTACGCTTATTCTAAGATCCTATATTCATCCTATATTATTTGTTTCTCTTCAGTTCTCGTTTCTTGGATTTGGTTGGAAAAGAGTTGACATTAATTCTGGCCCAAAGAAACCAAAGGACTTGTTAAAGAAAAGACGCGTCATACGTCACACGTCTAATAGTTTAAAAAAGGAAATAATTATTTATTACTTCCTTAAGCCCCCGCAATGCCACTTATGAAACGATTTTCACAAAACCCATCTTATAGCGGATCTCTACTGAATGAATGGAATCTGCATACTCAGTTTCAAGATTTTACGTCTAACAATATAAAAAACAGTTAATTGTCTATATAATGCCCCTTAAT
>BMAU01012761.1:0-12112 GCA_019973935.1 Trichonephila clavipes
CGTGATGCTGCAGGAATCGGCAGCGAATAATTGAAATTAGGTTTCGTCGGTCTTAAGTTAATCAGTCCATGTATACTCTCTGCTCACCGCAATTTTTAAAAAGTCCCCTGAAAGTTTTCGAATATCTTAAATGTTCGATTTGGATTAGTCTACCTTCCTACGAAATGAGCTAAAAGTTATCAGAAATCATCCGATTCCACAAAGTAAAAACCTTCATTACACTTAATTGTTAAATACATTTTTAAAAGTGAACTTCTAGCACCGTGCAACATTGCGTCGAATAAGACGAAAATCAGCAAACAGAGAGTCCTCAGATGAATATAAGTTGTTAATTTTAACACAATACAATAAGCGAAACTACTAGGTGATCGGTTGATTGTCAATCACTGCTAGTCAGTGGCGCAACGGAGAATATTAGGACCTTCTTGCAAAGTCAGATTTTGGGCCCCAAGCCCAAGTGCGTACTTGGAGTCAGTGAGGCTTTGGACCCTCTTAGGACCTTGGGCGCTCACACACTGCGGGGGTTGCAGGGTGTACGTTACGCCACTGCTACTGGTTGTGGAACAAAAAAGAGACACTTTGTGGAGAGTAAATGATCGGGAGAACATAACATTTTGGTATACCGTTTTACCTTTAGATCTAATTCGAAATCTTTGAGAACAGAAACTTTGTTCCTTTTATGTCCATGGTGGTTTTTAATGAATGCCATAAGAGCCTAATCGGCGGATATTAGTCCTCGTTGTTCCAGAAGCATCCAGAGTGTCTATCAAAGCTCCCTTTGAAGGAGTAAGCGAGGGAATATTGACGTCCCACTGTTCAGCTATACGAGGGCTTTTGGCGACGGATCTCGTAATTTTGAACCATGGTCAAGTGATGAGGACGACACTTAAGCTGGCACCTCCCTCTCCTAACTACCCCTACACACCAACGGGACTGCATCTGAGCTCTCAACAGATTTAACGTGCATGTCTCCCCTTACACGGCGGGTCTGTAGTGGTATTGGGCTCGAACTCGTGACAAGCCAGCCACGATCTGATACCTTGACCACTAGGCTACCGCGCCTTCATTTCGAAGGAGAAGGGATTGCTTTGAAAAATAATTACCATGCATTTTTGGTTTTCATCGTCACTCGGTATTTCATTTTTTTTTTTTTTACAAAAGTTGGGATTTGAGCAAAATTTTCAAAATTTTGATTAAGAGTATTTCAAAACTTGACCTAGTTTCATATAGATGCAGGAAAGATGGATCGATGCGATGATGGATAATGCTTCAAACGGATAGAGCTATATGGAATTGAAGTACATTTTAACGAATTGTTTAAATTGAATAGATTTATGGAAGTTAAATTTGACGGCGATACTTATATATGTTATGAGGGAAAATAATAAACAATTAAATATTGCAGGGAACGATCGTTGTAGTGCAAATAACGAGATTGGTTAAATCAGTGCTTCTCAAAACTTGCAACATTTGCGACCCAATTTTTTCTGATTACAATTTTCATCGCCCCCCCATTCATACAATAACAATGTATTGAATGCAATAAAAATATACTTTGAAACTAAAGCTACACAGTACGGCTTCAATTATAAATCGTACAAATTATCAAGATAAGCATTAAATTTTGTATATAATTTTGTAAATGATAAGTCCAGGAGAGGCACTAGTAATCATTAAGTTTGTTTTTGATTTAGTATTGATAAATTAATTATTAAAAACATTGCACAGTACTGATACATTTGTTAGTATATTACATCAGTGTAAATGTGTATTTAATTTCTATTATGTCAGAATCTATTTTGTTTTTCTTCCTTTCAGTCAATGAATTCTTATTTTACTTTCGACCACTGAATTTGCTCATTCTCCCCCCCCCCAACGTACGGATATCACGTCCCTCTAGGAGGGGGAGGTGGAGGGCACCCATACTTTCAGAAACTATGAGTTAAATGTATTGGATTAAATGTACCACTTTTTAATAATAATTATGACAACCAAATGAAGAAAGACAGCAGAAGACTTCAAATTTCGTCAAGACAGAGAGAGAGAACTCGCGCGAGGAAGATAAACCCGTGGAAACACGTAAAATAGTTTTAGAGAAAGATAAAGAATTTAAGATATTGAAATTCAAAAAGACATATTGATGAATCTTTCGAAAGAAAAATGTCCACAGAATAATGTGCATGAGAAATTAAAGAAAATTTAAAAAGAAAATAATAAATGCAATTGTGTGTTTTGAATTAACTTCAATTCTTCTTACTATTAAAATTAGATATTTCTGTAGTTTTTGCCATAAAAGTTAAATATACACTCAGGAACATTGAAAATAGCGACCCAACAAGATAGCAACGGATTGAAATGAAATCTAATACACATAATGACACAGATGAGAGATTCATTTGATCTCAAAAACAAGACAATTAAACGAATACAGGGTGTGCAACGACACAAATACTCGGCAACTTCAATAGCGCTTTGGACCACCTCCAGCTGCAATACATGCCACCACATGGTCCGGCATTGAGTTGATAAGACACCTTATGTTGTTCAGAGGCAGATGGGCCCACAAATCTTGAACAGCCAACTCTAAATCATGTACAGAATGACACGATGGCATCTGCCGTTTTAGCTGATCCCGCACTTGCTCTACAGGGGACAAATCGGGGGAGCGGGCAGGCCATGGAAGAGTCTAAAAATGACATATGAAGTCTTGAGCAACTCTTGCTGTATGCGGACGAGCATTATCTTGCTGGAAAATTGAACCTGGGAGACCATTTAAGAAAGGTCCTACATGGAGTCGAAGAATATCATCAACGTAACGTTGGCCCGTTAAGGTTCCACGCATCACAATTAAAGTGGACTGGCTATCATAGGCTATGGCCCCCCAGACCATTACACCAGCTGTGTGGGCAGTGAGACGTAGAACAGTGTGGGGGGAATTGTACCGCTCACCAGTGCGCCTCCACACCCGTACACGGTTATCATCTGTCCCCAAAACAAACCGGGATTCATCACTAAACACAACCTTTTGCCAATCTGTGACATTCCACATTGATCTGGCTTGGCACCACTGTAGACGCAGTTGCCGATGTTAAAGGGAGTGCACGGAAAGGGCGCTTGGATTTAAGATTTGCTTCTGCAAGGTGCCTGGAAATTGTTTGTGGAACAATTGCTACGTCTATGTCTGCTCGTATCGTTGAACGAGTCACTGTGGGGTCCACAAGTGCTTGCCACCCGATCCTTCGAACCTCTCTCCTCGGGGTCTTCCTGGTCGCTCCAGACCCGGTTTTACGCGCGTGGATAACTTCTCGTGTCCCCTGCTCCCAACAATTTCTAACGGCACACTCCGAGCGATCCTCCTGGCTAGCAACACGGTGCGTCGACCAGCCTGCAGATTTCATCCCGATGATCAGGTCTCTCTCAAACTGGCTTAACTGTGAGAAATGTCTTCTAGCACGTTTACCTGGCATGTTTCGCTTACCAAAGTCTTCCTACAATCGGCGGGTAATCATCACGTTTATGAATCTTCGAATTTGCGCTGGCTTATACAGCACCCACTTCTTTATTGTAGCGCCACCTCGGCGTGTATGAGCATGCGTATTGGAACAAAACTTGGATCATTTGAATATCACATTACGCTGTACTTATTTGCGAAGTTTCGCGATTATACTTAGCTTCCTTCTTGGGTCGCTATTTTCAATGTTCTGAGTGTGTGTGTGTGTATATATATATATATATATATATATATATATATATATATATATATATATATATATATATATTACAAGTTATTACAATTTGGTCATTTCAATATCACCGAGTATCAATCCATTTTTGTAAATTTTTATCATTTGTTCCAGATTTCACTTTTAACTGGTTTAATTTTTCTTTTAATTCATTCAATTTTTCCAAATATTCTTTAGTCTGATTATCTTGTTTTCTTTGCAATGCAGTAAAAACTTGTTTTTGTGCGGTAGATAGGGACCGCATAAAAAAGCGTACAAAAAATCGAAAATTTCATAAATACTAGCATATAACAAAAAAATTAGTTGACATACGACAGAAATTTTTTATGTGGTGGGAGGGACCGCATAAAAAAGTCGAACTTAGAAAATACGTCAATTATTTACGAAATTTATGAGAAAGTACTTCCAAACAAAATAAATAATTATATTACACATGAAAACATTTTTAAAACTTTTAATTTCTCATTGTATACATGGAGAAGTTTTCAAAATGCATTATTCAGCACCTACTCATTGTAATCAAAGCGCGTATCTCCCTGTGATGAATTAGTTCAAAATCACTTCGTCACTTGAAGATACAATTTCAATTTATTTATTTTTTGGGCAAAATAAAGTAATGATAAGCTTTTGCGACAACTATCGATCGCTCAGTTGCTTGTAAACATCACGATAACCAGATAAGCATGACCAAAGCTCTTTTTGGAATTTCAAATTCCTTTCGGGATTTGTATCAATTTTAAAAAAATGCTTTCGCGATTTGTTGAAAGCTGCATCTCTCTATATATTTTAACCGCTCTCAAAGAGAATCCGGTTCTTCTTGTCCGTCTTTATAATCTGTCAAATTATTGATAATGTCACTGTTATTGTAAGTTTCGTCTTCAATCAAGCGCGTGTTGCTAGCACGTTGAGAGAAAACAATTGAACGTGCATTGTTGAGATATAGTTTATAATAAATGAATAGAGCACCTTCACGGAGAAAAAAAGACTTACTCAAAAATGAGTACGTAAACATACTCATTTTGAAATGAGAATGTTTGCATCAGATTTGACCGCATGCCTTGATTGAATTTGATTCCTTATATGTACTCAAAATCCCCAAAAATGCTAATTAATGCTTTCGGAAAAATTAAAAAAGATATTCAGGATTGCAGAAACTCTTTTAATATATCGGCTACATATTTTGATAATTGGGGCTTAACAACAAATTTAATTCTCATAAATCTTCCGAACTATTTTTGTATCTACCACGCTACCCGCGGAAGAACACATGAGTACAAGATTGTTTTGATTTTTGAGTTAAATGTACTCATTTGTATTTCTTAAGTAACTGCCTTTGAGTTAGTTAATATTAACGTCGCACTGTTCAGCTACACAAGGGCTTTTGGCGACGGACCACGTAATTTTTTGAACCATGGTCAAGTGACGTGGACGACACCTGAGCTGGCACCCCCTCTCCTAACTACCACACCACACCAACGGGAGGACGTTTCAGCTCTCGACAGATTTAACGTGCATCGCTGCCCTACACGGCGGGTCTTTAGTGGTACTGGGATCGAACTCATGACATGCCTGCCATGGTTGGATACCTTAACCACTGGGCTACCGCAGCCCCGTAACTGCCTTTGAACGAAAAATTTAATGGGATAAATATTCACCTTATTTTGGCGGATTACTGTTATAAATGTAATATAATTTACTTGATTCATAATAAGTCATTTTGTGTTTAAATTATTCAGGCAAATAATTGTGTTACTTTGGAATATTTTTAAGGTGACCAGATTTTTAAAATGAAAAGGAGAACGAAAAATTTAAGAAAAAGTTTCAACGTAAATGTGTGAAACATTTTATTAATTCAAACAAAAATGCATTGTTTCGTTTCTCAATATATTTTATAATTTATCGGAAATTTCGGAGCAAAAAATTACCTTTCATCTTTACTATAAGTACTGCAACTAAAAAATATCAACATTCAATCTTGATTTCTGACTTGTCCATAAATTACGAACTGAAAAGACTCAACTAGTGCATTAGTTCCAGGGCAGCACAATGTAAATTAAAAAAGAATAACTAAATTTTCTTAT
Source organism: Trichonephila clavipes (assembly GCA_019973935.1). NCBI lineage: Eukaryota > Metazoa > Arthropoda > Arachnida > Araneae > Nephilidae > Trichonephila > Trichonephila clavipes. Next base: position 5,825 of record BMAU01012761.1, read on the forward strand.
GTGATGTGCTTATTTTTGAAATGGTTAAGTATTTCAATCCATCTTATCAATTTCAGCATGTTGATTTTCCAATTGTTTCAGTTTTATTATAATTTAAATATACATTCAGTCTGCAAACTGACCATTGTCAATGATTTTAATATCAGGCATTTCTTTTGATAAAAAAATCAATACAATTTTCTATATCTGCCCAATTTACTTGTGATAAAGTCCAAAAACACCATTGAAAACTGTTATTTCCTGTGATATTTGTTTCAGACTATTCCTCGACATATTGGAAACATGTTTGGTTCATCTCTGAATACAGAGATTAACAGATCTGTTTTAAAATATTGAAAAAAGGAGGACACTTTTCGAGGAAGGACAGGATCTATAAAAGGAGAATGGTTGATCATCTTAATAATTTTAACTTTACTTTCATTTTGAACTCGAAAATGCCCTGCATGGTTTGAAAAAGGCAAGTTTACAAAATAAATTTTCGTTTTCAATTAGTAATCTTTTTAGACTCTTTTATAAGCTTCACCTGTATGTAACGGAATCTTTGAACTATATTTTGGGCCGCGGTAGCCGAGTGGTATAGGTATCGGATCGTGGCTTGCTTGGTCACGAGTTCGATCCCAGTACCACTCAAGACCCGCCGTGTAGGGCAGCGATGCACGTTAAATCTGTCGAGAGCTGAAACGTCCTCCCGTTGGTGTGGTGTGGTAGTTAGGAGAGGGGGTGCCAGCTCAGGTGTCGTCCACGTCACTTGACCATGGTTCAAAATTACGTGGTCCGTCGCCAAAAGCCCTCGTGTAGCTGAACAGTGCGACGTTAATATTCAATCAATCAATTGAACTATATTTTTACCCACTCTAAAAGGTCTGATTAATTCGAAATTTTGCACACTTTTCATGGACTGATGACAATAGAATAATATTTTGTTCCATTGTCCTGATAAGGATCATGACGATTAACAATTTCCCATTTCCAGATTTGGTGACTGAAAGATTGTTACAACTCTAAAAAGCGAAAACACTCATGTCAGTAATTTCTTATTATAATATAAACAATTGCGCACTTTCTTTGAAAATGGAAATAAATAAATGATAGTTTAAAAAATTAAAAAAGCATGCTTTTATTGTAGATCGAACTAAAAAATGAAAAATAAATTATAGTTTAAAAAAACCAAAAAACACACTTTTATAGTTAAACTAAAAGTAAAAAATAATGCATAATGTAAGAATAAAATGATTAACGAGAAAATATATATTAATGTCATTGTAGTAAAAGCGCGGGGTGCTTTTGTTCTACATTTTTACTCTAACTCGGCATTTCAGAATAGAACTAGTAAGAAATTATAACAATTGATATTGAGCACCCACATTTTTATCACGACATTGTCTCGCTAATCATTTTATTCTTATATTAAGAATTATTTTTTCCTTTTTTAGTTCGATTAACTATAAAAGTGTTTTATTTTTTAAACTATAATTTTAGGAGTTTAATTTCTTGTAAGTTTTAAAGAATTTTTTAGCTTATTAGTAAATGTATGGAAAATGCGTTAAAAGTTCTCATAAAAAATATTTAAAGAGCTTCAACAATTTCAATATACTTTGATTCCTTTCACTCTCATTTTCGAATATTGAAAGAATCAAAATTTACTGAACAGAAATTACAGAAAGAGCAAAATTAGTTAGTATAAAATTGAATGTAATCTATATTTCAAGAATGCTTTTTATTTTTAGACATTACATATAAATATTAAATGTTCTTGATTAATAATATTTAACGACTATTTTGTTTTATTAATAATTGATCGACATTGTTTAAATTGGATTTATCAGTACTTGCATATTATCACAACCTTTTGGCGACATTATATGAAATGAAGCATATGATTGGCAATTCAGCGCATATGACACATGCGAAATTGGTATTGCCAACAATTATTGCCATGTATGTAAGTACTGATTTATCTTATAACCCTGCATCACTCATGCGAAAAAAAAAATGGCCTAAAGTTCTTGCGCAGGGTATCTCACACCCCCAAAGGATGTTTAGGTTCTGATTATACCATAAAATTTGTATAAAAAAAAGAAAGAAAAGTAGGAAATACATTATGTTTATTACATTTTTCACTCTTAAATTTAGTTTTCTATTCTTTTTATAAGGGCATTCTGCACATTGTTTATACACTCCTTTAATCTAGTCGTGAGTGAGTGCGATGTTTTCACGGGATCTTAATTTTTTAAAAAACCTTTATCTTATTAAAACTAAACATATAGGAGTAAACTTTGTTTTTTTAAATTTAAAAAATTTGGAATTTCTTTATTTTCTCTTATTGTTCCAGCAATATTTTTTTTTCTTCAAAAGTTCATCTGAAAGTGGATAAGATGTGTACCAGAAGTAATAGATGTTAAAAAAGAACACAAGAGTGTTAAGTTTCTGAAGAATATTGCACGTTCAAATAAGTTTCTTTATAATAAAGAAGAAACTTATAAAACTGGCAACAGAAATATTCTGTTCAAACTGTCTAAACCATAATCTGTTGATGCTTCAGAACGACAATGTATGCAGCTCACTTTTGGAACCAGTTTTTAAAATTAAATGTTGGATCACAAAATACGTGCAATTCATTAATAATTTGGCACATTGCAATTTAAATGGTTACATGATAAATCAATGTATTAGCTGATATTGTTTCTTTTATTAAATTCATGTGTGTATGTTTGTTTTCTATTGATTACAGAGTGAAACCTAACTTTCGGGGAAAGGCCCTACGTACAATGATATTGTACCTAGGGCCATTTGTGGAGAATTTTTTAAAACCTTTTATTTCACAGAATTTAATATTTTAAGTTCTTATATTTACAATTGGATGATAGTTAGTATAATGATGAGTGCATATTAGTTTCACATTTTTAAACAGGCCAGGGGCTCTGTTTTTGTTCATTGAAAAATATGGCCCTAGGTACACAGGTTTCCCCTACTTATATATTATTGCAACCTATTGGCAACGTTATATGAAACGAAGCACCTGGTTGCCAATTCAGCATGTACAACACAGGAAATTGGGGGGTACTTATGAAATATCGCATCAATATTGCCAACTCTATTAATAACTCACCAAGTTGGCAACCCCGATGACACACTGAAAATTGGCAACTAGGTGCTTCATTTCATATAATGTCGCCAATAAGACGTAAGTACCAATTGGAGTTGTCAATTCAGTGAATTATTAATAGAGTTGGCGATTGTTTTGATAATACGTAAGTACTGAAATCTGTTCAGTCTGACATACATGAAACACCATAGTTTTAAAAAAAATGCTTTTATAGTTAATCGTACTAAAAAGTAAATCTTAATATAAGAATGGGTTCAGTCCTAGGAGAGCCCACACCCTTGGAGCAAATTATTTTGGTTGGTGATAATTGCACCATCTTGGTAACTCTACTTTTTGATACATTATGTATGGTAAACCTAACTATTTCTGGAATTTTTGTATTTGGTCAGGGGGCATATCGAATTGTGTCATTTTGTTGTTGGGCCCCGGGCTGGAAGTATGGCACGTATGTGAATGGATATACCTTTGAATTTTGTACTTTGTTGAATGCGAAATGTAAGAAAAAATTGATTGAATGGTGTATGAAGGAAGGATTGATTGCTTTGAATTATGAATGTTCTAAATGTAATGAGCGAATGGGATTATACGAATGAAAGAGTGCTGTTTTGGATGGAGATTTTGAATGGGTATGTTCCACCATTACCTCGCAGAATATTTATGGCCGCACTCCCATGATTCTCTTAACAATGAGGCCTTCAAGGCTTTTTGTTAAAATCCGCTGTCATGCTGTAGCCTCCACTCGAAAAAGATCAGCAGTAAGAAAGTAAGTGCTGTTTTTTTTTTCATCTTAAATCCGTTTGATTAATTTTTGTATTGTTAACATATATTTTCATTACGATCCACCTTGTCCCGCTATATTCACTTGCCACCATCTCACTCTGGCTTGGCGCTTTTTGGTTTGTTGCCAAGGGTGTGGGCTCTCCTAGGACTGAACCCAATACAAAAATTAATCAAACGTATTTAAGATGAAAAAAAACAGCACTTAATTTCTTAGAACAAAATGATTAACGAGAAAATTATTGTCATTGTGGTAAAAGGGTGGGGGGACCCTTGTACTACACATTTTTACGCTAACTTTGTATTACAGAATAGAACTATTAAGAAATTATAGCAATTGATATCAAGCACCCCACGCTTTTAAATGCAGTTATTATTTTTCCATTTTCCCCACATTCCAATTTCCATAGTTTTTCCTGGCATTTCTAAATACCTTGTGTTCTGTTTTTTTTTTTTAAATCCTGGCACCCATATTTATCTAATTGGTTTTCTACAAAAAAAGTACTTACATTTTTGCTTCATAATGTAATTCCTCTTTTGTCAGGAATAAGCCATTCTTTTAAACTATTTTCATGTTGAGTTCTTATTGCGAGACCATCATCTTAGATTGAAAACTATTGGATACCAAAATCTTATTTGCAGCAATTTCAAAACCATACCTAAAAAGATATTCGGTGTGTAGTGTACTGATATATATATTGTTCTAATGTGTGGTATTTTTGAACAGTAGTTTTTATACATGTGAACTTCAAAAAAATACATACCTTCATGTGTAATATTTAGAAAATCGTACTTTTTAAACCTGTTATCGTGTTTTTAGATGATGAATGCTTTATTCTTAATTTTCATTAATTTCATTTCTATTAGTAAGCAAATAATTCAATATATATTACATTAAAACAATGGAGTTGACTATAGTATCGATTGTATAGTGTTTATAAAAAATAACTTATGGATGAAGGTATGTTGTTTCAAAAATCTCACTTATATTTTTGTTTATTTTTTGAATGTATGATATGTATATGTCCAATTTCCAGAATAAATATTTCAAAAATATGATTTTGGTTTGTTTTATTTTCTTGTTACAGTGAATCATTGAAAAAAAGAGGCATTGAAAATAAAATGTTGTATATTGGATTATGGTTCTACTGTTTTAGTTGTTTTTACATTCTTCTAAGGACTGAAATTTTTAAGTATTTTAATTTTTGATTATAAAAACATTAACTTAAAAACTATAATATTTGTTTTCTTTGGTGATAGGAGAGTATAAAATCAGTTGATATGAATAAAAAACTAGCTTAATTTGTAATATATATTGCAATGGATTTTCTATATTTCCATCTAGATGAATGTGTTTCTATTTAAACAAAACAATTCATAAAAAAGTATTTACACACCTGGGCCTAATGAGTGTTATTTTAGTCAAAAGGCTTTTTCTTCATTACATAATATGTAAAGAACTATTTCTTTCTTTGTTTTGAAATTTTTACTATATAAAATCTGTTATTCATCCTAATGTTTCCAAGATATTTCTAATAACTTATTAAAAGACTGAATTTAAATAAAAGTTAATTTTCTGCTTGTATGGGATTTTAAAAAGAAACAATATATAATTAATTCTTTTAGAAACATAAATATAACTTGTAATAAACCAAATTGCTTCTGGAACTAGTTCAAATGTTTACAAATTTGTTTAACTATTTCATCGAATCTATTTTTGTTATTTTCAAAGATTTAAATCTGATGTATAAGTTCGAAGACAAAGTTTTTGATCAAATAATATATATATATATAGTTGTATTTTTTTTCTTAAAGTAAAATTTTTGTTGTATTGGCGACAGCATATAAAATTAAGTACATGGTTGCTAATTCAACGCGTACGAGACATGGCGAATTATCTTGAACGTTGGAATTTTTGCGATGGTACTAAAGTACCTTTTGTAACACAATAAATGCAAAAGGAATTTAGATTTTCGAAGTTAAGTGGTAAAAACTTCATAAAATGTAAATTAAATAATATACAAGATGGAAAAAAAAAATGAAATTTACCAACATAAGTATCGCATATTTAGATCCCTTTAAATTTGATTTGATGTATATTTTTATGTTAAAAATTCGTATTGGATACAACAGTATCGAAAATAAATAACATACAAACTCATATTTGACCCATAAATATAAATAAGTGCATTACACACTCATCTAGCTGTTATAATCTCAAATTTGATCCAGTAACAGGTTCAAAAATGAGTATGCGATGTTTACAATTTTGAGTACGTAGTCGTTGCCAACGATGAGAATGGGCTTTTCTCAAATTTGAGTATGTTTGCATCGGAGCTATTTTGAGTATGTGACGTATTCAAAAGTGAGTATTTTGTACTCGTTCTGAATACCGGTTTTTCGCA